>VNJQ01007519.1:141769-374144 GCA_008042515.1 Drosophila truncata
TAACTTCGCTGTTTCTCAACATATTTTCATCAAATTTGAGATTTGGCCACTTAATATTGTTTGAGAATCTTAGTTTTAATTTCATGGAAATTAGACAACTATATCCTATAGCTGCCATAGGAACAATCATAAACAATAATAAAAAATTCAGAGTTTCGCTATTTCTCAAAATATTTTAATCAAATTTGGAAATTGACCACTTATTATTATTTCAGAATTTCGACTTTAATTTTATAGTTCAATTGCAATCTGCAAGGGTATATAAACTTCGGCGAACCGAAGTTAGCTTCCTTTCTTGTTTTATCTTATTTCTTCTAAATACTTCATAAAGACCTCGGTAATCCCCTATTGACCCCCTGATGGAACCAATTTCATAACTTACTCACACACAAACTCTGGTTGAGAGACCCGTAATAACGCTTTCCCAGTGGCGCACAGAAAGCTAAAATTTTCACTGAATTATTTTCACTTTTCTTCATAGGCTGAAAACGAAAGTGAAGCAAAGTCAAATCCCCAGCGTTTGCTTGAGAGTCGAGAGTGTGTTGTGTGGTGTGCGGTGAAGTGGAGTGATTGCATTGTCTTCAGCGGCGGGTACATGGAGATATATATTTTAGATAGGCCTACAGACACCGAGACCCGATGAGCTAGAGTCGCCGAGCCGCTGAGTCGTTGAGAGTCCAAGTCCAAGTCAAAGTCGGAATCGGGCATGCTGATGAGTTTGGCCTACTTTCACTTTCATTTTCTAGTTTCGGGCTTGCAAGCGTAATCGTTTTTTTTTTGTTTTTTGTTTTTCGTATTTCGTTTTTCTCTTTTTCATTTTTCAGCGTTTTCAAGCCGGTTTTCCAGAGAGCGAATGAGAGAGACCCACTGACAATGAAATAAAGTTGTTTCACATTTTTCATGGCTGCAAGTCCGAAAACTATTTCATAGGCCTAGGCTACCCCTTACGAAAACAAATGAATTTCAGCTTGGAAAAATGTTTGGGAATTACTCATCAACGTAATGGATGGATTTCCCATTTTTCTGGCCATGCCAAACTTATTAAATGTTTTTTTTTTTATTTCTACTCTCATTGTGCGCTTTCACTTTTTTTGGTTTTTATATATTTAATGACAATTAGTGGCAGCAAAAAATATCAACATCAAGTCAGGTTTCACGATTTAATTGCAGAGCCTACAACAAAGGCCTTGAAAATATGATTTTAATAGTTGTTTAAAAGCTAAATTAAATGCTTTTATTTTATTTTTGCTCAAAAAACTCAACTGAAAACTTGGTCTTCAGTTAGAGCCTTCTAAGTAGCCTTTAAATTGCTGAAAAATATTTTAAAATCCTCAAAAATCTTAAGAAAACTCCACTGATTTTCAATCAAGCAATTTCCTTAGATAAGCCCCTTATTAACCCATGGTTGCCAAGTGCCATTTTATGGCCCAACAGCTTTCGAAATCTCCAATGGCACTTGCCATGGAGCCCAGGTTTCGGATATATAAAAAAAAAACCAAACAAGTTCGACAATAAAACCCGCGCTGAGGGCGAAAATAAAAACATAAAATTCGGCACATAATTTCTTACTCACACACTATACCAAGTTAAAGTAATAAAATCAATTTCAATCAAAATGCCAAAGTAACAAAAATACCACCAAAAAAAGGCCCTCAAATTATGAGACACAGAAAAAAAAACAGCAACAAATCGAAGAGCCATAAATCAAATGCCGAAATATGCGCCAAATATTGTAGGGAATGTGTAGAGAAAAAGAGAAACATTCAGACATAGAATGCAGTCTCCAGAGAGAGAGATAGAGAGAGCGAGCGCGAGATACGTATCTGTATCTGTGAAATACTCTGCCGGACCAGCGTGTGCAATTAATGATTTCGTCAGTAAAATATATATACAGGCGTGATGTCGCAATATTCAATGAGCTTCTAATGACTGGCACATGAGTGTTAGGACCACAGTTATAACGTTTTCAGATTAAATGTCTAGCCAGAGACACAGGCCAGACAAGGCAGGGGAGCTGAGAGGACTTTGTCCCGGTGATAAATGAAGGTTTTTTTCCATTTCCGAACAACCAAAAGCTGTCTAAGACATGTCTACAAATTATTAGAATTATTAATTGCTTTTAATTATATTTTGAATATAAACAGAGTTATATTTATATAACAATTCAATGATTTTTGAAGTTAGAGCTATTTCGTGCTTAAAATTCACCTCTAATACCAAGCTTGTTTAGCAATCTACCTAATTAGCTGCCTTAAAATACCCCTTGGAACCCCCAGAATGAACCATAGACCCTTTCCCCTACCCAGGAATCCCCCATTGTGATTTGAACTTACCCTGCATTTTCGGCTGCAGCAATTGACATCTGTTGTTGGGGCTCATCTGTTAGCTGCAGCGTTAGATGTGCCCGTCGTTTCGCTTGATGATGATGATGATAATATTTTAGGGGTCTTCACACAAAAAACGAGTACGAAAACGTATGAAACACTGCAAAACACACAGAGAGAAAGAGAGAGGGAAAAATAAAAGAAAATTGTATTAACATTTTGTTGTACATCTTTTTTTGTTGCTATATACATATATTTTACAGTATTATTTTTAACAAAACGCCCGGCTTGACATAAGTTGCCGCACTTGAAAGAAAGAAACACACACACACACACACACATACACACAGAGAGAGAAAAACTGGCAAAGGCAAATGCCAGCTGGCCACTTGAAGACTCAAGTTACAAGAAACACTTAGGGCCAAGCCAAGTCGAGCTGAGCGCTGAGCTGAGCTGAGCCAAGCCGAGCCCCCTTTCTCCATCAACGAACTAACCAACATCTACCATTTCTCTACCATCCACATGGTGAGATGATGATGCTGCTGCTGCTGATGGGGACCGAAAAAAAGCGCCCCAGCAAAACCCCAAGACGAAATGAGTAAAAGGCGCCAAGTGTTCAAAGGGGGAGAGAGAGGCCTCTTTTGTGCCGCCGCAGGCAAAGTCTAAGTTCTACCATCTCATCACCTAGCAGGGTTTTCCTTGCTTTTTTATTTTGGCAAGCAAGGGTTAAGGTTTAAGCCTAAATGTATCTCAAAAAAATGATTCAAAGAAAGAACAGACAATGAAGGGTTTCTGTCTGTCTGTAGGAGAAAGGTAAACTGAAGTCCCTCGAAAGGTTCTTGTGAAGAAAAGGCCTCCAGGGAAATGGAATCCGCAAGAGGGTAAATAAGGAAAACGAAGAATAATTTTTAAAGCCTTCTGGGAAAGTTATTAATTTTTTTTTAATAAATGTAATCAAATTTATAAAGTTTTCAACGAAATTCCTAGGAATTCTATTAAAAACAATAAAATAAACACAAAGTTCATTAATTCTTTCACTTAAAAATCTTTTAAAATATTGTCAGAAGAGAAATTAATAAGAAAATGGATGAAAATCATTAAATATTTTATATTTATAAATATTATATTATTTATAAATATAATTTTTAACAGTAAGCTCAATCTAAGCCTAGTTTTAACTCAAAGTATTCCACCAAAAACCATTAGTATAACTCCTCTTTTTTCTATATTACTTATAACTTCTTCTACATATTTCCCAGTTGGAAAATCCTCTTTTAACTTTTGCCACTTGCTTTATAAATCTCTTTTAGATTTTCCTGCCCCTTTAGCAAACTCATTCGGTAAGCTTCTTGTAAACAAACAGCAGTAGTATCTGCGCCATAAGCCCATGTGAGCTGTATAATCTTCAGATTCTGCGCAAATTAAAGTTTCGCTTTTCAGTCTTTTTCTATCCACTCATTTATTTGTTACTTGTTCTGTGCTGTTCTGGGGCCAACGTGTCGTATACTCAACCACCGCCCAGAAGAGTTTTCTTCCTTCTTGCTGGTGGCAAGTGTTTGTGGCACGAGGAGAGCGAGAAGAACGCTTTATTGTATTTGCTTTTTTAGCATCAACAACATTTTCTGTTGCCATACGATGGATGTTCACACACACACACACACACACACACACACACACACACACACATGTGAATAGCTGCAGCAACTGCGACTGCATTGCGTTTTTCTCATTGTTTTTGCTTGCTTGTACACAAGCCCCTCCGCCTCTCTTTCCGCCCAGAAACTTGTTTTATATAATTTCCTGTACGCGTGGCACAAAAGCATAATCTGCCCGTCTTGTTCTCTCCATGAAATCCTCGTGTCTCGCCCTCTCGCTCTGTCCACTCTTTTGTCATGTATTTTTGCTGATAATAATAATGCATTTCATTGTTGTTGCTTTTGCTATTGCTGTTCTTGTCATTGTTTATAATTGTTGCTTTGTGCGAGCTTAGCAGATGCATAGATACAGATACACATGCACATATGTATCTGTGGGGCTGCATCAGAGAGAACTTTAAAGATTTGTTGTATCACTTCGAGGGTATGATGTCTTTTTGATTGATTAAAACTGGAACTGGGTATGTTTATATAGCGATCGATGCATTTGTTTTTACAGATTTACAGATTTAAGATGACTTGGTCAGTGGGATAAATCAAAGAAGAAGGGCTTCTTAAGAAGCGATTAAAATATAAAAAAAATAAGCTAAAATAAATTATATTCTTTATTCTTGAATGCCATACAATGTGTTTCTTTAGTACTATTTGTACAGGACATGATTTCTATCCAATTTTGTATTATTACTTTATATTATTTGCAGTACTTATCAGTTTGGTTTTTTCAATAAACTGATTTTTTCAACATTTGCACTTTTTTCGATAAGATAAGATATGTATACATAAGATACATATGTGTCATAAGCAATATCTTCAAGTGATTGTTAAATAAACAGCTCTTTTTCTTATAAAACATTATTAAATAAAGGCTTTATCCATAGAAGAATGAAATCTTTTTGAATGATTTAAAAGATAATAATAATGTAAAAAAAATTAAATAAAATATATTGTTTATAATTTTAAAATCAATTTAATATAATATTCTGATAACTATAACCTTTTTAAACTTTAGTTCTTCATTAAAAAGATTTCAAAAATGAATATATTCTTAAAATACATCTGATTACGTTTCATAAGAAATCTTTATCACATATCTTTTCAAAGATAAAACTTCATTGATTACCAAAATCCACTTCATAAACAATATTTTCAATCTATGAAATATCTACGCTTCATGGCAAAGAATTGCCTTCGAACAGGGCACTTCATTAAAAAAGAGATTCAATAAATTTTCACAAAAGCATGCTAATTGAGCCACAGAGATGGCAGCACGCCTGAGTATCTGTATCTGGCTCTAGAGTATCTTCTTCTCCCTCCGATGAGACCGTATTGATGGACTGTTATTGAAGTTTCTTTTTGCGCTTGAAATAGTTTCAACAAGTCGCCAGTCTCGCCTCGTCTCAGACGAGACGAGGAAGGAAAATATGACCAAGGAAAGCAATTTTATTTTGTTTACTTTATTGTTGTCGCGTCTCGCGTTGAAAATATTTCTTGTTTGTGGATTGGACTTTATTTTTATCAGTCCGCAGACAAGGACAAGAGTGAGAAGGAGAGGGAAATGAAAGAAAAAGGAATGTAAACAAGAAAAAAAATGCATTTCTGATAATGGTAATGTTCCTTTCTTTTTCACTGCTCCCTTCGCTCCGGTTCCACTTATCTGCATTCCCTCCCTTTCACTGGTTATTCTTTTCACATTTATTTATAGCCTGTAAATTTTGTAAGTAAACAAAAGTATTTATTTGTATATCCGCGACTGTCAAGCTGGAAAATAAAATTGAAAATTAAGTGATTTAAAGGAAGAGAAAAAAAAACATCAAAATGAAGCACAGAAAGCCTAAAAATACCTAAAATTCCTATGAATTTAATTAAAGGCTTACAAAAAATAAAAAAAATAAGATCCAAAAACAGAATACAGATTTACAGATTTTTAAAAATTAACCTTATTACAAAATGAGCTTAGAATCATGCTTAGCAAAACCGCCAACAGGCCAACAATGAGACAACAGAAGCTTGAAGCCTCAAGTCTCAAGACTCAAGACTTGATAACTTGGCCAAGACGGTGATGACAACGAGGCAACTTAATACGCGGGTTATGCAACACACGAAAGAAGCAAAGGAGAGGAGAATTGAAGAAGCAGTTGCACAAAGCAAAAGACGCAAAGCCCTCCCCTTTACCTGAGCAACCGGTTTGCGGCTCTTCATGGCAAAAGAAAAGAAAGAAAGAAAAGAAAAAAAGAGAAGAAACTCCATTTCGCATGGCCAGGAGATTCTGCACATTTTACCGTTAACATAATGGCTAAATCACCGTTTAGAAAACCGCGAAGATGACGCTGTGTAGCTGCGAGGGAGGCGAAGAGACTCTCCAACTTGTGGCAAGGTTTCAAAAGAATTCTCCTTGCTTCGTCTTCGTTCTTGCCAATTTTTTTTTTCTTTGCAGTTTCTTTTTTGTATTTTTAAGCCTGGTTTCGTATTTTGCAAAACGTAATTACAGTTCTTGGTTATATATTTTTTTCCCAGACGTGCTTAGAATTAAATTAAATTAAAATTACAGTGAGTGCCGAGAGTTGCCTGCAGGCAGCAGACAATGCAACAATTTTTCAGCTACAAAATAACAGTAATTTTCTTTAACTTATTTTATAAAAAGCTTAATTCACATCTTTATAATAATTATAAAGTTGTCAAATTTATTACCATAATAATTTTCCAAGAACTTCCAAAAACTTGCATGTCTTCGATCAACTGCAATCGCACTTCACAAACATTACGTGACAGTTTTTTCAACCGTCTTCGATTTGAGAATAAATAAATAACCAAAAATAAAAATTATTTATTTAAGAAGAAGCGGAAAAGACTTGTACCGTAAATCGTGTGTAAATTATGAACTTCTCAACGCAGGAAAGAAAGATAAACACATTTTTCAAGCACTTGATTGATTGAGATTTTATTTTAAATTACGATTGGGTTAAAAAGGATGAAGGAGAATGAAGAAAATATTATAAAAAATACGGAAAAATATACAAATGATATATCTAGGCAAAATTTCTTAGTCCAAGTTGACTTGTTATCGCCTTGTAGAATGATTTACTTTACTGTACTCCCTCGTTTAGCCAAAACTTCTTCAAAATTCCATTTGTTAACAACTTGTTTCTTTCTCCACGCTCTGTGTGCAAAAACAATTTTTCTTCATAATGAGGTCAGTTTAAAATACATAAACTCATTATTCGTTTTATTTTTTGTTGCCGTCTGTGTGCGCTCGTGGCTGTGCACACAAACAGTAAAAAAAAAATAAAAAATAACACTCGGCGTAAAAATTGTTTTATTGTCGCGTACGCAAGAAAACGTACAAAAATGTGTGGCCCAAATAAGGAATACAAGTACAGCAGAAAAAAAAGGCAAAACCAACAATGACACATTAATAATGCTAAGTAAATAGAGAAATTTACAAAAAAAAAAGAAGAAATAATAAAAATTAAAATCAACAAACAACCCAGAGAGACTATTGCGAAGGTTGAAGAGATGATCTTAACTTTAGGGCTTTTAAGATTGAGATAAAAAGTTTAAAATAAGAAACACCTAAGCAGGGAATAAATTAAAATAAAAAACCAAAAGAACTTTATATATTTTTTTATATATATTTTAAATCAAGAAAAGCAAGCAAGATGTTTGACTTTATTTTTGCTTTCAAAATCATCTCAAAAATTTCCTTATGGTTACTCCCCCTCCTGGTTAGTACTTTAACAACCCATTAACAGAAATTCTCAAGTCGAAAAGTTTATGAACCTCTTTTATTAGCCCATTGTCAGTTGGTTCGAACATTGGTGTGCATAATAATAGGGCCAAAAAGCCAACTTCAAACAGTTTCAGGCGGCCTCAAGTAGATAAACTTCAGAAAGAGTGCTTCCGCATGGAGTGAGAGAGAGAAATTGAAGGAGTTACTATATATGTAAGTACTGTGACGCTATCAGAATCTATGGGCCGTGAAGTAACCATAGGGGCACCGAAACTACATGCTTTGCATATCATCAAGGGAGAGTGGAAGAGCTGGTAGTACTGTTAAGCCCTCTTGGGGAGCTATTCCTCGTTTAGAGTTTAGAGATAGCAACAAGTGGGCAAAATCCAATGTCTGCTCGGGTTTACGTGCCTGGAATGTCCGAGTCCAGAAATATGCCATTTGAATTTCGTTTTTCAGTCAGCAGGGGACACCGTGCAGCTGTTTAAATGCCACACTGATAAGCCACAGGTCGAAAGAATATACATATCTGCTGCTGGGTTTTACTTATGCTTGAGATTATCCTCAGCACTTGGCCAAATGTTCGTTCAGGTTGGGCAAACACAAATGCTGGAATTACCCACCTTCAAAACTGATCAATTTAGGTTAACCTAACCGCAGAGTGTGAATATATGTATGGTATAGCAACAATCTTAACATAAATCAATAATAAGCGTGCTGGAACGAGAGCCTCGAAATTCCCGAGTTTCAGGCATATTAGGTCGTATATTAGGCAAAACGAAGGCATTAATTTCCATTCATTTTCTTTGGGCCTAACTGCTTATTAGCATGCAAACCGAATAGCTAGAAGAATCATTAAACATCCAACGGACAGCAGGGAAAATAAGACAGGAAAACCAGTGGTGAAGGGAAACATACATATTTACAAAACAAAAAAAAAAATGTAATCATAAATCAAGAATAATTGTTGAGAATGTGAGAATATTGAGATTATTAAGCTATAAATTCTTTAGTTTTAAATTTAAAATAGCAGAAATATTATTAAGTAAGGGTGTAGAGTGAGTCACAAAAAGCTATTATTTATAATGATGTGAGACCATTTAGAAATCCTGTTAAAAATAAATAATTTCACCATATTTTTCGTCATTAAAAAATTACTTCTAAAGATCAATTAGCCCAAGCGAAAACCCAGAGATACTTTTATTCCCTTTTGCCATTAGGCTCGGTCCCAAGAGCAATTTGGGGGAAACAAATGCTGAAAAACTCTCATAAAAAATACAAAAAACTCCCCGGGTAGGAATGCCCGGAAGCGATTCGGGTTTCATGGTGGCAAGTGTTCAGCCTAAGGTCCCAGATAATAACAACAAAACGCCGGACACACACTGATTCCACACACACAGTGTTGTGCGTTTGGTTGTCAATCAATTCATTAATCACTCCCGGCCAGAGTGAATCTGGACAAGAGTTTTTTTTTGTTTTTT
This sequence comes from Drosophila truncata, assembly GCA_008042515.1. Taxonomy (NCBI): domain Eukaryota; kingdom Metazoa; phylum Arthropoda; class Insecta; order Diptera; family Drosophilidae; genus Drosophila; species Drosophila truncata. The sequence continues at coordinate 150,957 of VNJQ01007519.1, forward strand.
TTTTTTGTTCTAAGTATCTGAGAGATACTCTGTAGCTGCTGTTTATATCGACAACCTTCTGCTTCATTTGTGCCCTGAAACGTGTTTATGTCAAATTTGGGTAATTAATCAAATTAAACGAGAGTGAAAGAGAGCCGGGGACATTACCTAGAGAGCTGTCTGCTAATTTTCCATTATTCATTTTCTTTCTTGGGCAATTTTGCTTCCTGCTTTTTGCTGCTCTGATCTGCAAATTGAAATGTTTTCCTTTATTTTTTTTTATGTAGATATATTAGCTAGTTGCTTTCCCTGACAAACTGTCTAAGACGAGTGTTGACATTTGCTGCTGGTGTGAAAATTAGACGCGGTCGTTAAAATGGAAAATTAACAAAGAAAAATGAAATAAAATACAAGTTGAAATGTATCTACACGTTTCTCTCTTTCGCATAAACTCTGTCAGCTCCCTTTTGACTTCTTATCGCCGAGATGTCACGCATTTCCCGTAGTCCCAAATATGGTTAAAAATTTTCATTTTGTCTGTGACATTTTTATGGGCTTTTTGGTTCAGTAACAAATGCAAGGCATTTTTATTAGTTCGCCATTAATGTATGAGGCTCATAAACAAGGGCCGTAAAGGATCAGGAAACGTTGTTGTTCAAGTAAAACCAACTTGCAGTCATAAAACTTAATTAGTTTGAAAGACATTTAAGTGAAGATTTTACAGGAAATGTTTCAGAAATCTGGCTACCAAGATAAGATTAATTTCATAACATTTACAAGGATATACTTTCTGTGTTATTTATATTTTTTTGTGAGGTATTTAAGTCTTACCCAATAACCTCTGACATCATTTGATTTTATTTTACCCTCTAAAAATCATAAATAACTCACAACACAGGCATCCTCTCGATAAAAGAGTCATCTCCAACTGCTAAATGTCAAATTTACGCACCAAACAAAAAATACAAAATAAATTTATGAAGCAAAAAGTAAAAAAAAGCCCACATAGAGAAAATAAAGCCTCACCACATCAAACCATTTGAGATGAATTTACATAAATGCCAAATAAATAACATACACTGGGCCTACCTACCACAAGAAGACAAGTTAAGTAGGTATTTGTTTATAGACTGCAGATGTCTCTATTAAAGATACAATCGATTTTCCAACTACACTCGAAAGATAAGACAAAGTTGGAATGGAAATGGAAAATAGAAGAAAGAAATATATAGTACTTGTATTATTATACTAATCAGCTGTGGAGGCAATCGAATGTTTCTTTAGGTGTCTGTATATATCTTTCTTTTTGTATTCGTATATAGATATTCCCCTCTATTGTTTACACTTGGATGCAAATTAGTTTGGTGCCCGAAATGGCGCAGAAAATTCCACTCCCAAAACTGATTTTGATTCCAGGCAGTTTCATGCTGCATAATGGGGATAAATATATATACATAGGAGTATATATATATTCTATGTACATTTATGCATACTGCCTGCATAAGTGTGGATTTATTTTATGGAGCACTCGACTTACTAAAGTCACTGAAAGTAACAAAATTCTTCTCCTGCTACAGCTGAATGATGACGCAGAGATATATTTATTTGTAGATACTTTTCTGTGAGGCTCTGCTCTATATATTTGGTGTGCTATAGTTGTATGCAAATTTATATGTAAAATAAATGGGCAAATATTCTGGTTTATACCAGATGAAGAGTATATTGGACGAATAAACGAAACGCATTCATTAAATAAAGTCTCTATGAAAAGCAGTTAAAGAAATTCCATTTTAAACTCTTCCACTCTTATTGTCTCTTTTTATATTTCGGTTATTCACGAGGTATCAATCATTCGTTTGGTTATAACTTCCCCTCTTATTGCGCGTTATAAATACTTAATTGAATATCACTTTGGTATGCGGAATTTCTGACCAAAATTTGATTGAAATCGAGGGCTAGGCCAGCCAGCAAGCAAATGAATCGAATTGAGGAAAGAGGACTAGAGCTTACCCTCCCCCTTCAATCAAACAGGTGTTTCGTTCTTTTTTTCTATTTTTACACACAGTAAAAATTTAATTACACATTTCAGTCTAGGCTTTCAAAGCAGCTTTACGATTACAACGAAATGAAATCAAATAAAATAAAATACGCTCCATTAATTGCATACTTGGCGGCGCCATAACATGGACACTCTCCTCTCATAGAACCAAAAATCAATAAATTGCTGCCATTCCCTGCAGAAATCAAAGCCAAGTCATGTGCAAAACTGATTTGTCTGCACAAAAAATATATACACAAATTATATGCGAATGTATCTACAATTTATGTATATATTTAATTTTGTATTTGTGTAAATCGAAAATTGTTGAGACAAACTCAACTCATGGAATCTTTAGTCTCTGGGGAGCTTGGGCTCTGGATTCGCAGATTAATGGGCGAATAAATTTGTACTGAAATAATGTATTAACTTAATTATTAAAATTTCTGGAATGAAAATAAAACAACAAACAAAAACAAATTTTCAGTTAATAAATGCAATGTTCTTAATCAGATATTTTTTGACTTACAGATAGAGCAACATATTATTACAACCCAGAGGATTTTATATTGTTAACTGAATTTTATTTAATTTACTATTTAATTGATAATTTTATAAAATATATTCTCAACCCGCAGGATATTTTGTGACGTACAAAAACTTGATCCCAGCTCAGGTTCTTCTTCACAAAAAATAATTCGATAAGAGAGAAAAACAGAAACCGGCTCACTTTCAACAGCTGCAAAACCCATCAAAAAATCATTCCCAAAAAAGTGTGTTTTATTATTATTATTGTTGTTGTTGTTTGTGCCAAAAAAAAAAGAAGAAAGAGTGCAAGAAAAACACGTTGAGGAAGCTGAGACTGAGTCTAATAATTTCTAAAGAGCCTGAAGATGAGACCCCTTCTCCTGCTCCTCTCTTTTATTGTTTACGGGTTTCAAATTGGTCTCTGGATGTGGTGGGGCTTCCTCGGCATTACTTTTATTATTTTTTATATATGGTATATGTTTTTTCGACTGTCAGAGATTTGAATACACGGCGACAGAGAGCAGACATAAATCTTGTTTTGATTTATTTATTTTTGGGTTTGTTGTTCTGGGCGTGTGTCGCAGCCGCCCCTCTTCTTGGTGGTGCATAGTTTTCAATTAAAAAAAAGTAAGCTCTAGTTGTGAGTGAAAGAGATGGGTTTAGTTGCTGCAGAAAGAGAGGGAAGCAGTGCAGAGCTCGAATTTCGGCTCGATTTTTGTTAGAAGAATCGCGCGCGCGTTTTTTTGGTGCTGCTTTTTTCGTTGGTGACCTTGAAAAAGCTTTATCTAAAAATCGAGTGCAATCAACTTTATAAACACACACTCACACACACACACAGGCTCACTGATATTTCCCCTACATTTCACACAGATACTAAGGCATAGAGAGTCTACGCTGTACAAGCTTTGAGAACCGGAGAACCAAGAACCGAGAATCGTTAGGTAAAGTAGAGTCTTGGAGTCCACTCTTTCTCTCTCGCTCTTTCCCTCTCCCTCTCTCTCTCTCTCTTTCTTCACATAATAATTATTCTAGATTCGGAAATTCTCAGAGTGTATCTGCGGCGAGCATTTCCAAGATACTCGGAAAGGTGGTCGTCGATCCGACTTTGACTGGTCATTCGCCGCTCTTGTTTTTATGTTTTATGGCATCGTTTTTCGGTTTTGGGTTTGGATTTCTGTTTAGGTTTAAGTTTGGGTTTGGATTTCAGATTCTTGGGGTCTTCCTAATAATAGAGCAGAGTTTGGTTTAAACTTCTTGGCCAAACAACCTAAAATTTGCTCGCTTTTTACTGACTATCTAAATGTGTGCGTTTATATTTTATTTTGGTAACAGGTAGACTGATAGGTGAGAAGCTTAATGAACTTTTTTGGGTAGTGGTTTCCTATCTGAGCGATATCAATGCAGTTAAAACCGGAACTTGAGCTTTTTTATAGAAACATAAGGATTGTTGAGGGGTTTGTGACGTAAAAGGTGACAAAAAATATAAAAATAAAATATAGGCTTGTATATTTTAGAATTTAGAAAATAAAATGGTTTTTAACTGTATTTCTATTATTATTATATTATTATATATGATATTACGTATACGTAATTTAATTTTCATGAATTATGGTAATTACGTATACGTATTTTGGTGTTAGAGAATTTTAGTACAATAAATCAATAAATAAAGAGAAGAAATTCTAAGTCAATATCAAAAAATATATATAAAATCTGTTTGGCCACATAAAAGATATTATATAAAGATATATTATAATTTAAAAAACCTGAAAGTGAAAAAATGGAATGGAGAAAATACAGAAACTAACTACCTCCACTTTATTCCTCTTTAAATAAATACCCAACACAATTTTCTGTAACCCTTTAGTAATTAAAAACCTTACTTTTTGCCTTTAAAACCCTAACTATCTCCACAAACCTTTTCCTTCTATTATTTTATATTTACGCAGTTCTTTTGGGTTAACACTAAACCACCTTATTTCGCTTTCGGATCAGTGGGTCCTATGAGTCACACATTTCCCTTCATTCACTGTAATCAGTCAAAAACTATATAGTTTATAGTCAGTCAATGGCGGCCACTTGTCAAGCGTCTTCCTTCCTGCCGCTCCGAAATCAACTAATACTCATAAAACAAACCAGAAAAATACTTTGACAAAGCAAATATTTGGCATATATAATGGGCATTCCTCACTCGTTTTTCTGATTTTTGTTGTTGCTGCTTTGTTGCTTTTTTGGGATGCTTGCATTAGCTCACACACATGGATATATATACTCAAAAAACAATCACACAGATTCGAATACTGAATGCCTACCAACGATTTTTTTACGCCCAGCCAACGAACCTATGACATCAACATTATTTCGGCCAAAAAAGCCAGCTGAAAATTATTTATTTCGCATATTTAAATTTTGACAGAGCAATGTGCAAGTAATGGCTGGGCTTGAGGGGGGGAATTTTCGAGAAGAGCTAGGGTTACAAAGAGCTTCACTAAGAGTCGAGTTTGGCTTGAGTTTTTCCCTACACACAAAACAAAAATGTGGGAAAATCAAAAGGAAGTGAAAAAGAAAGAAAGTTTCAGGGAAACAAAAATAGTTTTGGGGTTTTTAATAACTTATTAACTGTACAAACTATTGCATAAATTTGCAGAAAATAAGCCCCTAACGTATTTGGCATGAAAAAAGAATTCTTAAAATATGTTACTAGAGAAAGATATTTAAAGAGATCATTGTAAGGCTCAAAACATTAACTAATTATGTAATATTCTAAAAATTCTTTTGCATTCTTACTTTAAACTACCAAAACTATAATTTTTCTATATTTAAATTGGTGTAATTTCTCTTTGTGTACCATTTAGACAACTCGGATTACTTAATTCACCAGAAAACCAGATGAGCTAATCGCTGTTAGCTGCTCCGCCAAGTTACTCCGACTTTAGACTGGCCCAACTTTGACTTAAGATTTTTAATTAAGATAATTATAGTTGCTGGGAAAGAAACAGAAACCAAACTGAGCGCAGACATCAATGAATGGTTCACCAATGAGTTGAAACATTTGTTTTCTTTTATTTTATTTTATTTTATTTTGTTTTTCTATTTAGTTCGTTCTCCATTTGCTTTCTTTTGAGGCTTTGGTGTCCGAAATGTCAGTCCGTCAAATATTTGTGGGTCGAGGAGCGGTTTGCTTATAGATAAACACAGACGTCAATTAGTTAATATGCTTTTTTAAAAGGAACCAAACACACACTGATCTGGATTTCTTTTTTGTCAATGAGTAACCGAGAGATACATCACGGGATCACTAAGCTAGAAGCTGGTGGGGAAAAAAAAGAGAACCATAATCATGGGTGTACAGTACGGCTCAAAGAATTTCGCCAGCTCTTGCAATTTTTTATTTATTTTTTGTGTTACCTATTATACAACAAATATACAACAGCAGAGGTGCACAGACAAATGAGTATCAAATCAAATTCGTTTGAAGAAGCACGGCACACACAATCAACAACAATATATGGCATACATAATATTAAAGAAATCGCACCCAAAAAACCAAATTGGCATAAACTACGCCGAAAATAAATTGGAATCTAAAAATGAAATTCAAATGCGGCAAACGCTCCAAGAGGAGGAGGAGCTCCCAGTTCGCAAACAAACAACACAACAAAAAAAACCAAAATAAAACACACAAAAAAGCGCAATCGCCGAGGAACCTGAAGAGAAAACAACAACAAAATGTGGATTTTATATGCGGTTATTCAGTTGAGGAAATGGGGAATCAAATGTCCCAGCAATGTCAATCGCACTTCCATGTGAACAACTATTTGAGCCTCAATTATGCAGGATAAGATAGAACTGAGGTCTTTGGGGAATCTCAGATTAAATAAGCAAAAACCTACCGTGATGTTTTTCCAAGAAATTAAATAAGAAAAGAAGTATCATTGAAAAAAAAGTATAATATAAAACTAAAACTATATAATTTAATAAATAGAAAAATACCTTTTTTACTGATTAATATAATAGCTAAATATCCTTAAAACCCCCTATACATTCCTCTTTCCTTTTCTCAACTATCTCAAACCCTTCAAACATGATAAGATCTCCTGGCACATAGCCAACCATAACCACCTGTAATGAGTTTGATTCTGAAGAATTTCAAGATGTTGGCAACAATTTTTTAACTACTATTTAAATAGCAGTTAAGAGAGACCTTCAACACACTTGCGCAGAACTTCAAAAAGAAATTAAAATTATAGCAAAACTCGTGCAGCGGCAGTAAGTACTTAAAAAAAACCTGAGAGAAATAAAAAAAATAAAAATAAAACAAAATGAGGCGTACAGAAACCAGTTTTTACCTGGAAACCAACAAAAATTGGTCTGATATTGTACGTAAGCAGTAATTGAAGTTAACGTAATTATAAACGTTCAGCAAGAATCATGTGCACCACATACACAAAAACACAAAAAATGTACAAAAAAAGGGAACAGAAAATTCAGTTGAAGTGAATGGATCCACAGACTCGAAGCTGGTCAAGCTTAATTTCCCAATTAACATGGAAAACTTCAAAGGGACAAATTCATTTACGCTTCACAGAGAGAGGGAGAGAGAGACTTTGGCGGGCGAGAAAAACGAATGTAAGCCGCGAAACGTGCGACTTGAGAGTTTTTCCTGCCAGAGAAAGGGAGAAACAACGGTGGAGAACTAAGTGGGAGACAAAGCTCAAGGTTCCGAGGACATTGACGCTAAGGTCAAGCGAATATATCATCAGCAACAGCAACAAAAGCATTGAGAATTCCTCTTTTTATGGCATATATGCAGTTCCTCGTATCTGTAATTTATATTTATATTTTATAGATACTCTCGGTGTAAACACGAAAAAATTACACTGTAAAACTTGCTATAGCTTTGGAGGTTGAGAGTTACCAAGTTCGAAAAAACTTCTTTCTTTTAAGGAATTTTTAAAGATTTGCAAATTAATAAATAGGTTTTTGTTTATAATAAATGGATGAACTATAGGGTTTATAATGCTTTTAGGATATTATAGATAATTTTATAGGTTATTTATGCTTGGAAAATATGATTTATTTAAATTATTAGATTTAAACTTAATTAATTCGTAAATTGATTTTTTATTGTATATTCAAATGATATTTTTAATTACAAATAACTATAAAAATATTGAAACAAATGTTTTAATGTTGTCAAATTATTTTTACAAGATTTCTTAATAGTTTTCAGGCCATAAATAACTTAATTCCAACTAAAATAATAGGTAAAGGGGGACTTAAATAAACATTACAAGTATTTTAACATATTAACCTAATTTTCCTTCTAATCTTTAAATTTCTATATTTTTAAAGATCATTAAACGAATTTATAGAGATTTATTTCCTTCTAAAACCGAGCTATTTGGTTCGCATTTGCTATGTTCATTCCAAAATTTGATTCCCCTGCATGCAAGCATTCAAATTGTTAAATTTATTTATATTCTCCCTACAAAATTCTCCGATTCTCGCAGAGCTCTCTCTCTCTCTCTCTTTCTATTTCCCTCTCGCCTTGTGTGCGGCTGTGTCTTATCAGTTTTTTCAGTTTTTCCAAACAAAGTCCATTCCCCATTGTTGGTTTGGTCACTTCTCGTGTGTGTTTCGCGACTCTACTGTACAGTAGAGACATCGTTTAAAATGCCATTATCTAATCGCTGACTTTCGTTCAAGTGTGTGTGAGTGTTGGCGATAAGCCTAAGCGCAGCGTTTTGTTAGTTTCTTCCTCATACTTTTATTAAATTATGAGCAGGGCGACGATAAAGTTGAAAACCGAAAAAAAACACAACACACAAAAAACTAAGAAAAGAACGAAATAAAAAAAAATAACTATTTAATAATATGGCATGTTTGAGGTGTTCTGGCAGCTTTTTGTAATTTTTGTGTAGAACTGCCAAACTGAAAAACTGGTTTAACCTGTCCGAAAAATAGCTGACCAGCAAAGAAAAAAAAACAACAAATGCTTACCAAGTCTAGCAACAATAAACTAATTAAATCTAACCAAAATACGTCGCAAAATTCTTCCAAGAGCTCTCAATGCTCTTCTCTCGAGTGTAAGAGAGGCGGCGCCCAGTATAAATAGCTGAGAATTTTCATTGAAGGTATAAATAAAATGTTCTCAAAATAAATATTTCAATATCATATGCAAAACTCAATGCTTTTAGCGCTGATAAAACACGCACACACGCACGCTTAGAGTATCTGTGAGATACGTAGAAAAAGATTAGGCGGCAGCGATCGAAGAGCGAACCTTTTGCCAGTCGATTTTCTCAGTTTCTCGCTTCGGCTGTGGGTTTTTGGGTTTGAAGGTTTGGGACTGTGTGTCTGGGTGTTTGTTTGCCGCCAAGAGAGAATAACAAACACTCAGCCAGTCGGCAGTTTACAGTGTTTGCTCGCGTATTAGCAAAAGAATTCTAACTGAACCGAGGAGCAGCAACACAGCAGCGCCTTGCCTAGACTCACGTTTTGTTATGTAATCAACAACGACGACGACGACGACGACGACCTCCTGCACTTCTAGGTATACATAGTATATATACATATGTTCTACGATCATTAACTTTGCTCTGTCCAGCGATAACTCTCTTGACGAAATGCTGGTTATTTCAAAGGGACAATGGATTGGTCATCCGAAGCTATAAACCTACTGGCTGAGTCACCAGGGAGAATCGTAAGAGAATGCCTTGGAAATTATGAAATTATTGGCAACTGGTTAATCAGTAAACTGATTGTATTGTGAATTTCCATATAATATTTAAAATCAAAGAGATATATAATTTATGTAGCTAGAAAATAGGTTTTGGAGGGTTACTACGGAAGAATATTTATAAGAATACTTTGAAATGTTAGCGATTGTTAAAGAGGAATAAAGATCTCTTTAAAAGTTGGGATTTAAGCTTAGATTTAATAATATGAATAAACCCAACACATTTGTTCTTTTTCTTATTATGGTAATTGAATATAATGAAGACTTTAGGAATATAATTCTCCTTAGCAAATATATTTTTTAAGGTCCAACATCTTTTATATATTTCTTCTATAAGAATCTTTTATTATAACTTTTACAAATAATAATAATTTGTTTTTAATGGGAAGTAACGTGTTAATGCTTTAAATTTGTTTAAATATTGAAAAATTCTGTATTTTCTATAAGCATTAATTTTTAATATCATCAAATCATTATTTTTAAATATCTTCAACTAATGAACAATGTTTATACGCCTAGAAATACATGTAAAGCTCTAATATTGATTTAATAGCTTTTTCTATGGAATTTTTATTTGTTTAAAGTCATAATTTTAAATTTATAAATTGTAAACTTCAACTTAAACCCCCTTACCTTTCAGATAATTAATTACGTCCCAAAAAAATTTGACTGATCAAACTTTTTCTCCGCAGACTTTAAGTAATAATCCCATAGATCATAAAAATCTATAATAAATGCGTTAATCCATGTTTGCTTAGTTTGTTAGGCGGCATTGTAGGTGATAATTATTTAATATTTGAATCATTTGATTTTGCACATTGATTTTCACTTTTTTTCCTTGTTGTTGTTGTGTTATTTTCAAACACTGTGAATTAACTGTAAATCGCTTTTGTTTTATATTTATTTATATTTTTTGTATTTTTTCTTCCTTTTACTTTTTTTGTATACAACTCGCAAAGTGAAACCGTTGTGTGTATAAATATATTTATGGTTTTTTTTGTGTATTTTTTAAATATATATTTTTTTTCAATGATTTTGCCAAGGCTAGCTTGAATTTATTTATGGTTTTTATTGTATTTTATTTTGCACAAAATATATATACTTGAGGAAATCATATAGTATTTTGTCAGAGAAACTGCTTGGGCGAGAAAAATAAAGAAATTCATTAGCAAAGGGAATTTTCGAATTTCAAATTTTGTATTTTGAATTTTCCAAAAAAAAAGTGGGCAATTAAGGGAACGAAGTGGAAACGAAACAAAATATAAATAAAGATACGTTGGCGGAACGAAGCAAATGGCTAAACGAGCCGACAATTGAATTACGAAACCCGAAAGATACGACAGAGAGAGAAAGAGAGAGAGAGAGAGCGAGCAAGGCAAGAGAGCCACCGAAGCAATGGCAATAAGAGAGAGGGAAAAGAGAGCCCCCAGCCGGAACGTTTGGGGCCCGTGGAACAGCCACACAAAAATTCCGCAACGAAACGGAGAAAAATTTCATTTAAATCTCCCGAAATTGTTAATAAACCTAAACTACCAATTGTTCGGGTTTAGTTTCTTTCAATCGTTATCTGCTTTAATTGTTGTGCGTATCTGAAAGATACTTTTTGGCCAAGGAAAACAACACGCACTTCACGCCCGCACGCACACATAAACACACACGCGCACTTTGCTTTGCTTTTTCTTTCTTATTATTTCTTTTTTTTTTTGGGCTGCGCCAACTTTTTTTTAAATTTAATTTTTCCTTTGGCTAAGTGCTGCCTTTTGCGTTACTTTTTTGGCACTTTTTGTGACTTTCAGTCGATTTCAGTGGGTTTTAATTCCTGCCGAAAGGTAAATAAAGTCGGACACAACACGCGCGGCGAACGGGGGGGACAACAACGAGAGAGTTGGAGGAGAGAGTGAGAGAGGGAGACACGTCGACACAGTGTGGATAGTACAGCGATGTAGCTGCACCGCTCAGAGGCAACCTCACCAAACGAAATTCAAACTCGAACTGACGGATACGCATCTCACAGATACGGATATCCACCAGCTGTGTGACGTGCTCGTCGCTGGCCTTTCGCTCTCTTGCGCTCTCTCTCTCTCTTAGCACTCGCTCTTGGCCCGCTGTGTCAAGTGTCAAGATGGGAGACGAACTATAGTGCTGGCCTCTTCGCACAGCCGCCTGTGGTCGTTCCAATTAGAGCGAGACGTCCAGATGGGGGCGAAGGTCTGCTGGCCGCTCTTCTGGGAAGTTGGCTGCTCTTTTGCTCACCTCACCAACTGCCGGCATTTTTAAGCTCCACCACATGCAAAACAAAAACAAAAACAAGAGCAAACACAAAGAGCAAAGTCAAATTGCTTTTACCGCTGTCTTTGCAAATATTTAATGGCGACTGTGTTTGAAATCCAAAAACAAAAGCGATCCGATCCTAGTTTTTTAAAAAAAGGTTTTTCTGTGTTTCAGGAAAGAAATTTAATATTTTCCCTTAATTGACATTTACATTTACATTTACAACAGAAATTAAATTTTGTTAAATTGAAAATTTTTTTATATTTTCTTTAAAATTGCAATAAATTTTTAAAACTAAATACAATTTTTTGAAAACTGTCTTGGAAATTTTCATTAAAGTTAAGAGCAATTTTAAAGTATAACCCATTTTTCTAGCGTTAAATTTCTATTTAAAAAACTATAAGACTATCAAATTATGCACAATTTTCTTATTTTAAAATTTATAAAAAAAACAACAGTAAAGCGAAAAAGAAAATGCAATAAAACACAGCCTTTCGATGACGAAACACATGTTGTGTTTCTTTTTTCTTTGGGGCCCCACCGCTAAAGAAGAGCGCCAAAGCGATGAGCGCAGAAAGAGCAGAACCAATAGTGGCCAGGGGGGAGTGGGCCGAGGAGGGGTGGAGCAGAGCAGAGAGTTCCCTCTGTTGTAGCTTTGTAGCGCAAAAAAACCGAATTAAGCTCATAAAAAACACACAAAAATAAACAGAAAAAGTTGGAAAAGCTCTGCGTCGACGATGTCGCCTTCAATTTCAATAGCAGCTCTAGCTGTTGAGATAGCCAGAGAGCGGTTCCTACACCGATACCTACCTATATGCATAGATATAGATGCGTATATATACGCGGCGGCTCTTTAGCTACGAATTTGTTTTGGATTTTTTGCGCTCATATTATATTCCATAAAAAATGAATGCATTTTATAGCCTAAACTTGTCTAAATACGACTAGTCTTGATCCGCCTCATTTCTCTTTGTTGTTTTCTTAATCGCAATCATAATCATAAGATGTATAAATTAAACGTAAAAGATTGTTATCTATTTATGCAACTATTTAGCAGTTTTGCTCGGATGTTGTGTTCGCTTGGGTTGAGAAATATAAAAAAGTATAGTAAAATATTCTGGAAAAAAGTTCTATAAAAAAATTGACAAGACCTAAAATAAAATTATTTAAAACTAAACGTAAAATATAAAAAAACCCATAAACTCATTTATTCCTTTTTAAATAAACCACCAAAAGAAATATTCAGATTTAATATCTGAAATAATGTATCGTAAATGTAGAAGATGTAGAAAATTCCGATAACTCGTCTCGATATAATATCGATTGCTTAAAAAAAATGAATATAAAATTATATCATAATCATCATGATCATAATTATTTCAAATTTTTTGGTTCTATTCAGCTCAACATTTATTTTCTTCTTATCTATGAAATTTCTGTAAAATCTAAAGCACAAAAAAACCCAAAAACGCTTCAAAGGAAAATGAAGTTAACAGCCCTTGCCAATGACATCATTTGGAGTTCTAATTCTCTTTTTTTTTGTGTTGCCCATTTCCTATATCCAACGTTCTTCCATCTTGATCTCGACTATATAAAATGAAGTTAAATTCGCGCGCGAGAAGTTGGCAAGCCAATTTGAGATTCGCCCCCTGAAGCCACCTTGGAAACCCTTTGGCGCTTTTGCCGTTAACTCTTTGTCAACACTTGAGATTTTCCTTGGATTTTTCCGAGCCGTAATTATGCATGACAATTGTACATTTAGTGTTTTGTTGTTTAGTTGTGGTTGTTGGTAATTTTATGCACATAATGGCCTGTGGCCAACAACAGAAACCATTGCCAAAGAGGTACTTTAATTGCTGACTCTTTAAAAACTTGATACTTGCCATTTTCTTTTCTTTTTGTTTTTTGTCCATGTTTGCTTTTCGTTAATGTTGCAAACAATTAGAAACGAAAAAAATAAGCAAAGAAAAATGACAGAAACAATGATGAATTGGGGAAAAACTGGTGACACTTGACGACCACCCGGCAACCTGATTTGATTCCCTGGCAAAACTCTGCGAATCTCATCCGCGAATTGAGTTTATTTTACCTGAGCTGATTTCAACTACTATTATTAATTCGTAGGTAGGGAAGAGAGCGCAGCCCAAAAAAAAAAAAGTGAATTTCAAAAAACCAATTATAAAAGTCCGCGACGAAGCCGTGAATTGTTAGAGCGCGGCATAAGGCGGCTCTAAAAATAAAAATTAAAACCAGTAGTTGCCAACGTGACGCCATAAATTTCAGTGTGTCTGCCCCTCCTCTCCCCGTAGAAGTTTCCTAGGTTTTTTGCCACGCCACAAAAAGCCAAAAATACAGCCAAAGTCGGGAATCCAAAACGAAGGTGTTTGGCCAAAAACTTCATGCGAATTTGATTGTATTTTTTTTTTGTTTTTTTTCTGTGGGGTTTCTTGTATTTCTATTTTCTGTTGTTGATTGTTTGTTTGCCAGGGCCCTTGCCTTGGATTTGTTTGCGGAAAACATTGAACGGTTTTTTTTTTATTTTTATAATTTAGTTATGTATTTATTTATAGTACGCGAAAGGGAGAGGTGGGTGTAATTATTTATTGCCGGTTTGGGTTGGTAAAATATCTTAAAAATTGCAGCTCAAAATGATAATCGAAACAAGGGTATTGTAAGTATTTACTAACATTTATAAAATAGTTAAATACTTTAGTAAAATGTATTTGTAATTTAATTGTTATAGAAAGTTGCATTTCTTATTATAAATTATATTATAAATTTTAATAAACATATTTTTAACTTTTAATGCCGACACGTGTTTTAAAATTTGCTCACAACAAAAGTTTCCATTTGGCATTTGGCAAATATTTATTTTCCTTGTATTTGCTTAAATTCATATTTGTCTAAGTTTCAGCACACATGGCTTTGTTTCAATTTTGTATTTTTTGCACTTGTTTTTGAATGTTATATTGTGATAATATTTTGCTCGCTCTATTTGTTTAATATTGTATAGAATATGCATTTCTTTGGCTCCCTATTTGTCGTGTTCGCCTTTTTCTGGGCTTGCTCTCGTGCTGTGAGCTTTATATTTAACACATTTTATATGTATTTTGCTTCTGTGTTTTATTCGGATTCTATTTAATGCTGATGTTCACAATTCGACAGGTGTTGCCACAGAGAAAGATAGAAAAGAAACTCTGTTTCATTGTGAATTTCTTTTTGGGTATTTTAAAGGTAAAAGCTTAAATGATATTAACTTGTCATATGACATTCATTTACAGCTCATTTAAATCTTCTAATCATATAGCTATTTATTTATATATTTTTATAAAACTCACAAATAATAAATAGAACTAGAAAATATTTTTTTAAAATGGCACAATTCTAATTAGATCTGTTCTTAGTTGATTCTGTCAAAGGCCTAAAAGTTTCTTTATTGCAGTTACTCATTTTGTTGATGCGGCTGTTTCAAGAAGGCTGTGTGAAGAGCTCTTTAATTAGAGTTGAGGAAGAAATTCCCACTGCCAGCAGCCAAACCTGCAGCATCTGAGCACCAGCAAGCGACACGTGCTCCAAATGTAAAATTGACAAGGTGACGAGGCTGGTGGAAAAGGTGAGCCGTGGGCAAAAGGGGAGGGTTCAAAGTGTGAGAATGTTACACTAAAAAAAAACTTGTAGAAATGACAAAAATACATAACAATACAATACAGCAAAATATTGTAAAAACATTTTTCGAAATTAGTTTTTAGTTCTTTGATTTTGTAATAAAAAAAATTAAAGATTTATTTTTGTGATGTTGAACTTGATATGTTAGCATTATTATTATTTTTATTATATAATAATGTTACGTTTTATGCCAATTTTGCTTTATAACCTTAAGAAAAAGCGACCCAAAGGGACTTATTTTATCTACAACTCGTATGTGAAAAGTAACCACTTGGGAATTATAAGCTCCAGCTTATGAAAAATCTATAGAAGTGTTTATGGGAAGTTTGGAAATAAAACTCCACTTAAAGTTCTGAGTTTTATGTACAATATTTTTTACTTTTTTATAAATAAAAGCCAATAGAATTCATAAATTTAATTTAATTTAATACTTCTATTAGGACTACCCTTTAATTTTTTGTTTCAATCAAAACCCATCGATCTATGATAATATTACGTTTAATGGACGGTTACAAATCCAATTTAAAGTTACAAATATAGGGATTTAATAAATAATTAAGCTTTTTTAATTTTCAAACGATAATTAATAATTCGGAAAATGTATATTTCTTTTGCTCCGTGCATCTGAACAGGTGGAAAAGAGAGGCAGCTACTCTACTACGTGCTGATGTTGTTGTTGTGTCTGCATTTATGGAATTTTTTATGAATGATGCAGCAGCAGCAGCAGCGGCAGCAACAACAGCAGCAACAACAGCAGCAACAACAGCAGCACCAACGACACGGCAGCAACATTTGGCGTTGATGAAGTGCTGAAAGGCAACTGCAGGCGAGAGTCCTTCTTCTTCTTCGCCCATTTGTGTACGCTCTCTGCGCATTTGTTTATGAATTAATAAAATTTTAATTATGTTGCACAAATAATTGCTCACTTGTGCAGAAAAGCATGGAAAGCCGGCAAATAAGCTGCCGCTGCCGCTGCCGCTGCTGCTGCACCAACGAAATGTAAAATGGAAACCGAAAACAAAACGATAAGTGTAAATAGGAAATGCCCATAAAACCGAGGCCAAAGTGCATTTTAATGAATAATTGATTAAATGTGAAATGGAATTCCCTTGGAAATTGCATGATTTTTTGTCTTTTTTTTAACTTATGGATTTTAATTTAAAATTCCAAATGGGTACTTAGCGTAGAACTGACAGATATTTGATGTAAAATGGTTTAATTTTATGCTAATTAGTTTATGGGGAAAATTACATTTTTATCTTAAGTTTTTCTAATAAATATATGAAGAGTATTTAATTTATAGCTTAGAAAATGTACAAATTGAAGGTAAATAACTTTACACTTTAAAAAGCCACATAAACATGGTCATTTATTGGTTAACTTCACTTCAGAGAAAATTCTGCGAACCGAGGGCATCAAGTGACTGACTTCTCCTATATACAACACACACCGTATGCATTAATGCTTCATACCAAATTTTCTAAAATATTCTCACACTAGCGAAAGGGAAAAATCCCCCGAAATTATGTACAATGTCTTCAAATTACACAAGTCTTATCATTTATTAAAATTCACAGAATTTATTAAGAGAACCCCCGGTCGAGGAGCGCCACAGCAAAGCAGCAAAAAGACCCCATAAAATAATATACATATTTAAATATATCGAATTTCCTTAAAGTAAATATACAAACGAAGACCCAACTGGTGGGATACCAGAGAGAGGAAGCCACTGAGAGATATCAAACTATTTTGTACCTAATGTCCGAGAGGTTAAAGACACACCAAAACACCGGCAAAATCCGATGAAAACAGAAGAAACAAAAAACAAAAAAAAAAAACAGAAAAGATTCCTGGTAAAGCTCAAATCCTGTTTACTTCCTTTTGAGCTACCTAAGCCACAGAAGACGAAGCCACTAAATCTTCTATAGGTAAGTTTTAGGAGAGATTCTTGGCAGCAGCAGCGGCGCATCCCATGGATATATGTGAATATCTTCACGACGAATCCCCTCCTGCTTATGTACAGCTCACACATTTTCATATATCGTTTCGTTGCTGATTTATTATTTACTTTATAAGAGATGCTGCTGTTCTCCTGCGAAATCAAGTTTGGCTCTTGTCTGTTTTTTTTTTTTTATATTATTTTATAGAGATCGGAAGGGGGTGTGTATATTTGTATTTTTTTCGAGAGTTTTTCTTAATTTGCGAGGGACGCGAAGATGAGCGCCAAGCCGCTTCTATCCATTAGAAGGGAAGATGCCAAGAAGCCTGGCTTCGGTTCAAGGAAATCTTGTTAAATTTCGCTTGATTGAATTATGCTTTTTATACTTCTTTCATCTTTAGCTAATTTTTTGTTTTTATACAAACTGATGTGAGCTTGTATTCTGTCAAGTTTGACCACACACACAGCACTGCCAGGAGGTCCTTTCATCAAAAGATATATTTAAGCTTACGGAAGGTTTTATTTTCCTGTAACCCGTAAATTGCAATTCAAGCATATATATCAACATTATAAAAACATATTGCTCACTACCTCTCGGCATCCCTCAATTTCTTTCTCTATGCTTCGAGTCTTCTCGACCGCAGAATTTATGGCAAGGAAATGAAACATAAACAAGTTAAGGAAGTGGCTTAAACAAGCCGAATTTTGAATGCACTTACTGACTGATTTATTTTTGAAGATACAAAAATATAGAAAAGATTTAATTACATTTCTATTTTTACCAAGGCTTTCAAGCTTTAAGAACATAAACTATATAAAATAATATAAAAAAGTTACCAGGCTATGAGAAGGTTTTAATATCCTCTACCAAACCCAAATATAATTAAGCGATAAAAACTATAATAAAATTGTATTTTTATAAATGAGACACTCTAATAAATATTAATAATATGCTATATAAATTTAAATACTAATTTTTCTTTTGTACTAGCTTTATTTCTTTAAAACTTTACTAATTACCCATAAGTCTCATTTTAATTGGGAAAATCGCAATATAAATAAATATACCCACTGATTTCCTACCTACAATTAAGACATTTAATGACTTTCCTTTAATTTAATTCCGTTCACCTTTCTTATTTTTGGTATCTGCGAACAATGTCGAATTATAAGCTCTATGGGGCTATGGCAACGGCTTAAGCGCTGCGTGATATATAATTAATTTATGTGCGATTCACACCATAACCCGGTAATTAATTGTATGATTCATGTTTGGCCAACTCCCCCGGATAATGCCGAATAACCTCGCGCGTTTGTGTGTGATGTGAAGAGCATTAGCTGGCAGCTAAGAAGCAAAAGCGTGTTAGCAACAACGCTGCGCCCGAGGAAAAGCTACCAGAAGAGTGCAATGAAGTCGCTACCTGGGTGGAGTTTTATTGTGCAGTTTCCCGCCCAGCACTGAAAATGGCATGAAAAAACCGCAGAAAATTGCTGGTACAAGAGAAAAGCCAAGTTAAGCTAAGCTCGTCGTGTAGATGAAACTGGCTTTTCGCACAATGAGATTTATTTATCGTGATTGTGCGCTTAATTGAAAATTGTTTGTGAGCAGCAGTAGCAGCCAGCGACCACCGCCTGTGATTGGGAGGGCGCAGCAACAGGAGTCGTCTTTCTCTCGGCCCATATATCACCATGACCCATCTCTTACAGCCTCTGCCTAGCGGTATTTTTAACACACATTTATTGACACACATTTAGGGAAGCCAGAGATCCCGTCGTCCAGCCCACTGCCACCAGACAATTTGTCAACGACATGGCAATGATACAGCAACAAGAAAAGCTACGGAAAAGCGGGAAAAACTCTAGCACAAGTGTAGCAAAATGAAAATGTCAGAGGCAGCAGCAGTTACGGCAGCCGCAGCAACAGCATCTCCCTCAATTCATCGAAATAGTTAAGTGGATACGAGCACCATGAATGGAATCCATCAACCGCCCATGGAGCCGCCATGGCATCCTACTGGCAACGAAGCCTTTTCAATCACATTACGGTATGCCGAGGCAGAGTCCTTCGCCTCTCCTCTTTCAGTGTGAATGGGTTGGGCTTCGAAATCCTTCCATTCCCAAGCCACAGGGAGCTACTTAGCTACCCCAAGCGGTATCTGGGGGTTAAGCCATGAAATGGAATTTCATATGAGGAGTTTTCTGTAAGCCTTAAGTTTTCCTAATTGGGCTTTTCGTTGAATTTGGATTAATTTATTAGGAAGCTGAATTTATTTTAGGTTTTAACAATGTATTTCTATTTAATAACACTTATTTAATTTATTTGTAGGGTTTAAGGCAAGGTTTTAGCTTTTAAAATAAGTATTAGTCACAATATTTTACCACTGGAAACATAACTTATTTATTTACCAGATCTATTTACAGTTGAAAGTATATTTTAATAACATTTTAAATGTGAATAAATTAATTTTTACCTAACCAAAAACCCACGGTTAATATAGCCCAAAGATAACATATGTTTTCAGTCAACACAACACTGTTTCAACGTCATTGAAATAAGGATTGGTATTATGGAGATCACAGCCAAGTTCCACGCTGGGTGGTCCCGGAAAATTCCAGGCACAGCTAGGAGAGAGGAAAGTACTTGGAGCTCCCCGTGGCATTCTCGAAATGAATGCGCCCACCCATTGTTGTTGGATTGATTTCGTTATGTGAAATGCAAACCCCCCTTTTTGAAGGACTCCTCCCACACACACACACACTCAAAGCCAAGTTATTTTGTTTCTGTTGCTGACTTGTTGCGTTTTCCATTTGATTGGTTGGCCGCAAAGACCGGGACAGGGTTTATGATATGGAAATCAATTTGCTTCTTTCCCACAATTAGAGCCAAGATTTTGGTGTGATGCAGCCGCGCGGCAAAGGCTAAAAGCCATCAAGCAAAGCCGCCATAAAAAAACATGGCCAGGAAGAGGAGCCAGGAAAACTTTATGGGCGAAGGCGTGCCCACTGAAAGGAGCAGCAGTTAAAACTCAAAAGGCAGCAAGTCAGATGGTAAGTAAAGGACAGTGGGGTTAGGGTTTGTAATAAAGTTAAGATGTTGGTATAAGAAAATATTTAAAAATAATATTATTAATTGGATTTACATTTAAATAATAAAAAAAACACTCTTTTATAAGCAAAAATAGTATACAAAACTACTTATAACAATAATACTCAACAATATTAAATAATATTAAAGTTGCCCAACCTTTATCCTCAGTTTTTCTTGTCAACTTATTTAATTATTTAATTTTATTCCTTAAATTTCATTAAATTTGTAATATTAACCACGGTTGCAGACTTCAAAAGAACAAGCAATGAATCGTGTGAATTTTATGAGCTTGCTGAAATTTAAATGGGTCTCCAATTTAATGACGAAGTCAAGAGAGGGGGAAGAGGTAGTATATATATATTTTCTGACAGTGAAGAAAATATATATATATATATTCCTGTGTGCATTTTCCGGTTTTCATTTCACCTTTTCCCCTGCCTTCCTTCCTTCCTTTCCGCGACAGAAAACGGTTGAATCAGTTAACAACACCGTCTTCCCCTTAACGGGTGTCGCGTCTACTTGCGTCAATTACTTAATTTTAATGGCCTTTATTATGCATACACAACCTCACACACGAGCATGGGGAGCTGTGGTGAAGCTCACATGAATATGCACACAGATTGGAAAGTGTAAAACACTCACATTTACATTTACAAGCCACATAAACAATCCCAGCAACGTTGTGGCCCATTAAAAAAACAGTCAACAAGCGGTCCTTCGTCTCGTGGGTGGCAAAAAGCAGGGACTATTCGGGGGATAACGTCAAGGTTATGCAGGATATGAGACTGAGCTGGCAAAGGAGTCTTCTATGTATAAACAGTCTTAAACATATCTGATTAAGTAATAATCTTGTGTAAAGATGATATGCTAAGGTAAAGATATCATTAACATTGTTTGCTTTTAATAACCGCTTATTGCCAGGATTTCTTATTAAATATTTGCATAAATCGTTTTAAAAACATATGAAACATTTAAATTTTATATAAATATTATTTTTATAGAGGATACATTTGAACTGAACTTTATAGGAACTCTCAGGTTAAAGTCACTAAAGTTTGAACACTTTGTCCTCTTTGAATATTAAAAGCATTCGTATTTGAGAATATTATAAGGAAAATAGGAAATATTTGATAACTATTGTGTACTTAAATATAACAAAAACATATTATTAATATTTTTTAAGAACAAATATTTTTTCTGGAGCATATAAAACAATTTCTAAAATATTGAATATACAACAGGAAGAGCTAACGAAATCAATTTAAACAAGAAAGGAAGCTAACTTCGGTTCGCCGAAGTTTATATACCCTTGCAGATTGCAATTGAACTATAAAATTAAAGTCGAAATAATAATAAGTGGTCAATTCCCAAATTTGATTAAAATATTTTGAGAAATAGAGAAACTCTGAATTTTTTATTATTACCCTGATTGTTCCTATGGCAGCTATAGGATATAGTTGTCTAATTTTCATGAAATTAAAACTACGATTCTCAAACAATATTAAGTGGCCAAATCTCAAATTTGATGAAAATATGTTGAGAAACAGCGAAGTTAGGATATTTTCTATTATTTTCCTGATTGTTCCTATGGCAGCTATAGGATATAGTCGGCCGATTTTCATGAAATTAAAACTAAAATTCTGAAAGAATATTAGGTGACCAAATCTCAAATTTGATGAAAATATGTTAAGAAACAGCGAAGTTATGATTTTTTTTATTATTTTTCTTATTGTTCCTATGAGAGCTATAGGATATAGTCGTCCGATTTTCATGAAATTAAAACCGAAATTCTAAATTAATAATTAATGGCCAAATATCAAATTTGGTGGAGTTTTGTTGAAAACTGACAAAGTTATAATTTTTTTTCGAAAGTTTTACCGATCGTTCCTATGGCAGCTATATGATATAGTTGTTTGATCCGGCCCGTTCCGACATATTTACGAGTGAGAGTATATAGAAGACTAACTGCAAAGTTTCATTCAGATAGCTTTAAAACTGAGGGACTAGTTTGCGTAGAAACGGACAGACAGACGGACAGACGGACAGACGGACAGACGGACATGGCTAGATCGACTCGGCTGTTGATGCTGATCAAGAATATATATACTTTATAGGGTCGGAGATGTCTCCTTCACTGCGTTGCAAACTTCTGACTGAAACTATAATACCCTGCAAGGGTATAAATATGTTTAAAAATATTTCACAAAATATTTTCCTTTAAGATGAACCCAATTTTAAATGGTTTAAATTTATAAATATAAATTTCTATTGCACCCATTTATATTATTTTTATTTAATTATTTTTCATTTTAGGGAATTAAACAAGGAACAATAGCACAACTTACTATATTAGTAAATTGTAAGAAGATAAGCTTATGGGGTAATTGTTCTCCTATTGCCTATAAGATTTTTGATCATTTAATTATGAAATTATAAGTTTTGTTTAAATATTAAAGATACAAATTCTTAAGATATTTATACTAATAAAAGGGACAAGCAAATTATATTTTAAATGTCCGATTAAAAAAACCAATAAGAAAACTTACCGAATAAAATTGTACCTTAGCTGCAATTTCTTTTCGCTGCCATTAATTTTCGAACGTCTTTTTTCTTGTTTTAGGGTTTTCTTTGACGTCTTATGATTACACTTGCCGCACACACAAGCATAGAAGTGTATGAATTTTGTTTGTATATATTCCACTTGTTGCCAACGGCACACGACTGTGTGTATGTATTTTTCTTCTTGTTATATTTTTGTTGTATATTTATACCCTAACCGAGGGTATTATGGTTTAAGATTTCACGTTTGTTACGCAGGCAGGAAACTCAATTTTGGTAATGAAAATATACATATTTATAATTTTCATTTTCAATATTCTTATTTGATTTTTTTTACGATTTTAGTTAATTGAACCAGTTTAGTGTTTTTCTATTTTCTCATGCAAAGGAAGGGTATTTAATCTTCGTTGCGCTTTTCTCGTATCTTTGCTTCTTGTATCTTTATTTTTTCTTTTTTGTTTATAACGCGTCTGCCGACGCGACGCCCAGCAACAAATAAACAAAAGCCGAAGGCGACGACAGCAACAACAAGTGACGCAGGTGTCGCAGACGTGTGACTTTGTTGTTGCCCCTTGTTTTTGTAATTGTAATTGTTATGGTTATTTCACGTTATTGTTGTTGTTTTTCATGCTGCAAATTATTATACGAAGAATCACCAATACCTTTAGACACTGGAGCTTCACACACAATTACGCACAGGCCCGTAAAAAATGGTATCAACTCACACACGAAACAAACGAATAGCGAAGAAACAATTTGTTTATAATTTTACTTTGGATTGAAATGCGACTGCCGTTTGGCTCAATTTTTGTTCACGAATCGACACAGTCTTGCATGCGGGACACGAAACACATTTATTGCACTCGAAACAGTTTTTAACAAACACAAAAGTTAATATTTCACTTGTAACAACGTAAAGATTTTTTAAGGTCGGCAAACAACTAAAAGATACATGGGTGTTTAACAACACTGGCACGAACAGCTGGTGTAGAGGAGAGCATTGCCAGCTGGAAGTTATTCAAAACAAACTATTTAATTTTTATGAAAAAAGCCAAAAAAGTTACTAAAACTAAAGAATTTTTGTTAATGATTGTTATAAAAGTTAGTTTAAATACATACTCACACTGAAATTTTTAGTTTTCTGCAGTTTAAATTTCCTTTTTCTAAGCAGTTGGCATCCCCAAGAGGAACAGCTGCAACCGCTGGCATACTTACCAACACTGCGCCACATGCTCATCTCGAATTAAATTTTGTTGCCTTTTGCGGTTGATTTACCACTGCCCGCTTAATTTGCCAGTTAAAACCCTCCATTTATGCTAAACAACTAAACTTTAAGTAGCCATGAGTGCCAGTGAGGAGTTCCAGGGCTGGCTCAACGACCAACTGCGTAAACTCAACACGGACGAGAACGTTTTCGGTTCGTACATTGTCGGCATACTTGAGGGCGATGAGACGACAGAGGAGAAGACGGAGGCCCTTGAAGGAATCCTCAGCGAAACGGGGGTAAGTAGGACATTCCCAGAGAATCCACTTATTGAGACCATGCTTTTTTAATACACAGTCGGATGATATTAACGAACTGGTGGCCAGCATTCTGCAAAAATGGCTGTGCAGCCATGTTAGCGCCGATGAGCCACCCAAGAAGGGCCTGGACATCGATGTGAACGCCCAGCTGGCTAAGATGCTGGAGAATCAGAAGCTTAAACCCGCCGTCAATAAAGAGCGCGAGTATACGGAGGAGGAGCGGCGCATCAAACAGCAGATACTGGCCCAGTACTCGCAGGTTACTATCGGAAAAATCCAGCTTCGCTTTGCTTATAGAATTTGGTTGATTTGAGGCACATGCATACTTTTAATAGAAGCTGGCTTATTGCCTTATTTCCCATGCTTAGAAAAATCTTCTGTCTAATGTCATCAAATCTTTCTTCTATCCCTAGACCGCTGTGGTGAACAAGGACAACGATGATTCCGATTCGGAGAGCGATGACGATAGCGGAGCCCTTGCCAAGAACACCAACAAATCCGATGTTCAAGCTTTGGCCAAGGAGAAGCGGGAGCAGGCCCGTCTGGACAGTGCGGCCAAGAAGCAAAAGGACAGGGATGATCGCGAAAAGCAGAAGCAGCTGCGCGAGGAGAAGAAGGAGAAGCGCAAGACTGTGAAGGGCGAGCGGCGACGGTAACCGTTTCCCTTCCCAAAACGGCAAATTATTCAGTCTTCTCTATTAAACCGATTTGTGTACAACTTTGTATTTTTTTGAAATTGAAACGCCAAAGTTATAAATTCTTTTGATTTTGTCGGCCGTTTCTGACTCCTTTAATTTACTAAATTAAATTTAAAGTGGTGTTTCACATAGCTGCTGTTATAAGGAAATTGGTTTGTGTCTAACCCTAACTTGGCCAACTAGTTTAGTGTTTAATTGCTAGGGAAAATGTTAATTCGTTTTGTATAATTAATAGTTTAATCAGCATCATTTGGCTTGTCGTCTTCGCCCTCCTCGGCATCGTCTGCTTTGTCGGATGCTGCGCTAGTATCCCTTTCCATTTGTAGCTCTTCGGAGATTTTCTTAACAGCCTCTAGGTCTTGAAGCTTAATGCGTCTGTTGTTAGGATCCAAGCAGTTGACTTTGACCTCTATGAAATCGCTGGTCTGCTGTTCATCCCAACTGGAATACTGTATAAAAAGATGGGTAAATTTTGTTAATTCAATTCTGTTGTTTTGAATTAAGCTTAAAACTATTAATATACCAATTTTAATTGATAAAAAACATTTTGAAAGGCATTCTTTTCACCTTAACATATTATTTTAAAACTAAAATAATTTTAAAGATGCTTTTGGTAGATTTCTATAACCTATTAATCATTTCTTTACTTATTTATAAAGATAATTAATTAAAGAGGGCAAATCTTAGTAGTTTTTTCAAAACTGTAGTCATTTTTTCTTAGCCTCTTAAGAACTGTTATAAAATTCGACCAACTTACCACAGAACTCGATGTAAAAAGCAGTTCCTCTGCCTCCGCTCCGGACTTGACCCGCAAATACTTCTGCAGGAGTGTCGTCTGGTCATCCTTGCGCCACAAACACAAGCGATTGTTCTTCAGCCAGTCTTTTTCCATGAGATCCGACTTTTTTACCAACAGATCCAGCTGATTTAGTTTGACGAACTGCTTCTTTGGCGGCAGACTTTGCGGCTTCTTCGAGGAGGTGCTGGCCGATGGATAGTCGAAGTCGTCATCGCTGGGATCCGTTTCTAGGTCATCATCGTTCTCGGAATCATCGTCGCTCACCTTGGCCATCCGGCGCTTGGCCTTTGAGGCCGTGGCAGCCGCCGATTTCCGCTTCCTGCCGCCATCAGAGCCAGCTGCTTTGGCCGGACGCTTTTTGGTGGGCCGCCAGTCCTCCTCCGAGTCGGAGTCGTCGTCCGGACTAAAGTCGTCCTCGTCGCTCTCCACAAATGTGGTGGTCACCAACTCGGTACGGCTACGCATCCTGTGGGCAAAAAATTCTCTACTCCTGATGCTGCTCCAGTGGTGGACCGACCGCTTTTCCTGCAGCGGCTGCTGCTAATGCTGCTGTGGCTGCTGCGTCTCAAAGCTGACTGAAAATTTTATTGTTGACTCCGAAAAGCCCTCACTCCCTCACCCGCACAACGAGGGGTCTCCCTGGTTCATCCTGTGAGGGTTGCACTTGGTCCGCTCTCATTCTCTCGGTGTGGAAGCTTTGTAAGGATGAAGCTTTCCTCAGTGTTGCATCTTTCCTAAAGGATTTTGCGGAAAAGTTTAGCAAAATATAGCTTTTGCAGCTTTTTATTGCAATTACCACCCACTGCCAATTATCCTGAAAGCTTT
The DNA here is from genome assembly GCA_008042515.1 of Drosophila truncata. Classification (NCBI taxonomy): domain Eukaryota; kingdom Metazoa; phylum Arthropoda; class Insecta; order Diptera; family Drosophilidae; genus Drosophila; species Drosophila truncata. The sequence goes on from VNJQ01007519.1 coordinate 177,613, forward strand.
CAGGTAAAATTTCTAAGCTTGATCCTTTGCATTTTCGGAGTTTTTCAAGTAATTGGGTCAGAGCTTTATTTCTGGATGCATTTTTCCAAGGTTAATCTATATTTATTTATGAAAAGGATAATCCTATTAAAAGGTTAACTTATGTTTACAATTAAATGCTTTAAACAGCTGTAAATTTTATATAATACGAAATGTATATTTTTATTTAAACGAATTTAATTAGTGGGCATATATTTTCTTTATTTAAACGGACATTCAACAAGTAGCATAAAATGCAGAATAAATTTTGTAAGTTCGATATTATTTTTATAAAATGACATTAAAAAGTGTAAGTTACAGTAAAAAAAACACCAAAAATATAGCAATTGTAAAAACTTTTCTCTTATAGTCAGAATAAATTTATAAAAACATTAAGACCTTTGAGTTTCAGGATTTTAGATCGATTTTCCGAATTTATTTTTAGTTTTTTTAACATTTAAAATGTAGATAGTTTTTAAAATATTATTCAAACCATTAAGAAACTTCTTTGTTCAAGTTTCAGAGGTTTTTCCGTTTATTCGACTATTCAAATGTAAAGAAACATCCGACTTAATAATAAAAATAATAAAAAACAATGACATACTTACTCAACCTTCCAATGGTTATAATAAAGTAAAACCAACAATTAAGGTTAGATTATATTTTCATTACATTAATTTAATTTCCATGTTAATCCCTTTTTCCCTCATTAAAAACTCATTGAATTATTATTTCTTTAATGTATATTTTATTTAAACATTTACATAAAGCTGGACATTGGAGCACACACACTAAAGAGTACTACTACATATAATTATTCTCTACCTTCGTTGAAGTATTTTCTATGCAAATAATTTCCAAAAACTTTCCATCAAAGTTGACTAATTTACCGCTTATTTTCCATTTTAAACTAGTTTTGGGAAGCTAATATCATTCCTCCGATCTGCGATTTGGATTATTTATTATTTTTAGACCTTTAGGCGCTATACGCGCGTGGGCGTGCCAAAGAGGGCCCCGGATCCGACTCCCGATCCCATTCCGGAACCAAGTCCGGCATTATTTCGGCGCTGGGCGAGGGGTGAGGCTGGTTGCGGAGTCGGTCCATTGTTGTTGTTGAGGCGACGCTGCTGACTGTCCGAATAGGCGCGCTCTACAAGTTGGAGGTTTGAGGGAGGAAGAGCGTCTCCTTTTAGATATATATTTCTTTTTTTTTTTGGCAAACATATTTCCCGGTCTTATCATGCACAATGGAGGTGGCCAAGTCAGCGGTGTTGTCTTTGTGTAACATGCAACAGTTTGGTTTTCTTTTTTTGGAGGGGTTTTTGTTTTGGATTTACCACATATTTTCAGACTCTTCTTTAAATTGTTAACATGCAAAAGTAAAATTAGGAAAAAATACATTATGTATTGAAGGTAAAAATAAAATGGATTTAATGAACGCAGGATGATAAGTTGGTGGTGGTTTTCTTTTTTTTTTTATTTGGGGTTTATTTACAGTTACAACTAAATATTAAAATATAAATAAACTGTTTATTAAAAATAATAAAATTATGAAATATTATTTAAAATTCTAGGAAAACTATCCTAATGGCGTAGACTTTAAATACGAAAATAGTTTTAATTAAAGTCAAACATTAAATCAAATAATTTATACGTTTATAATATAGTTTACCAATAAATCTAAACAAAAAATCTAACCTTCAGTCATGAAATATTCCAATAATAAGAGGTCTCAAAACAAAATAATATTTTTATACACATTTAATAGTAAAAAATAATAGTAAAAATAATATTTTCCGATCTAAATTATTTTTAAATACTCGAATTAAAACTTTTACTTTAACAAAAGTTAACAGAGTTTCCAAAAACTAAACCTTCATTCAAAATAAAAATCTTAAAAAGGATGTAAAACTTAAAACATTCCATTAACTCTATTTAAATTACTATTCATTCCATTAAATAAATATTGAGTAAACTTATTAAAACATAAATAAAACTCTCCATTAACCAATTAGTTTCATAACCAACCCATAACCATGCCGGATGAGCGATGAGTGATGCAGGCAAAGCCATATAAGGCATCCAACTTACCTCGGAACTTCAGGCCCTGGGCTTCGTTGATGATGGCGGCCAGTGCCGGATGTTGGTATCGCTCCCGGAAAATGGCCGATCCGTTCATCCTATCCTGTCCGCCATTGCTGTTACCATTCAGGGTGCCGCCGCCGCCATTGCCATTCCCGTTGCCATGGTGCATCATCATCAGCTTGTGCTGCGGCGTGTGCTGAGGTGTCAGCGATGTTGGCGGCGTGGCATTGCCATTCTTATAGTAACGATTCTGGTTGGGATCATACGAGGCCACCTGCTGGGGCACCTGCTGCTGCTCATGGTTCTGGTTCAACCGATTTGCCATTTTGATCGAGGCACAACGCTCTTCCTCGTTGTTGCGCATCTTGAGAATGCGCTGATCCTGCACCGAGTACCGTGAACCATGCAGAGCGTTCAGCTGGTTGAGATTAGTCACCTGGCTGCTCAGCTTCTTGGCTCGGAAGCTGCCAGCCGGCGAGGAGGAGTTGTTCAGGAGTGTGCCACGCGAGGAGCTGCCATTGGTCTCAGTGCTGTCGCGGCTTGCCTCGCGATAGCTCGAAGGGCGGTGTGTCGAAGGAGGCGTGTCCAGGCCACTATCATGGGCCGAGCAGTCCAGCTCCGTTTTGGCCAGGCCGGCATTGCTGCCATTGTTGCCAACGGGCAGCATGGGTTGAACTGAGGAAGGACATACAATTATTTATATATTTTATATTCACTTTAAAAATTCATTAAAAACCCACCTGAGTGCCTCATATCGGTGGGCGCCCTTGGCTTTCTGTACAACCAATCCCTGTCCAGCTCATTGCCATTATCCGGCGTGGCACTCACACCACGGAACAGCCTGGGTCGTCTCAGTTGAACCTCCGATTCCTCCGTCTCTTCGTCCACCACCTGGTTGGATCCAAAGCTGCTGTTGATAAAGATCCTACGTGGCGAACCATACAAAGCTCCTCCCTGGGTGAAGCTATTCTGGGCCGAGACATAGCCATTGGAGTAACGGCTGAGATTCGCGTTGCTATGATGTGGAATCTTTTGCGGCGTCGAGTGATTCGTGCTGATGCCGCTCAGATGGTGATTGTGATTCTCGTTGTTTAGGGCGCTCAGATCCGGTACCGAATCGGAGAACAGGAAAGGATTGGCTCCGGCATAGCCATTAAGGCTGCCCGCTCCAATTTTGTGACGAGCCAGGCCACCGCCAGTGCCATTGGTCATCAGCCAGTCATCCAAAGCACTCGAATAAGTGCCTCCCAGACCAAAGTGCTGGAACTGCAGCGAGGCATGGGAAACGGGGGCAGCCAAAGAGGCACGGGAACGGGGTCCTTGGGCGATCTTCAGGGCACGTCGTCGCTCTTTGGAGGTCATGGTGCACTCCTAAAGAGGGGAAATATTATTAAATACTGTTTTTTTTGTAGAAAAAGTTGTTTATTTTTTACAGCTTGTTATAATTGGCTGACTCGAAGCAATACAAATTTCCTAGAATTTATATTCCATGGCCACTTACCTCCAAAAGCTCGAACCAGTCCTCGAGGCCATCGTCACAGCGGAGGAGAACGCGACCCTCGCGTCCCAGTAGCAGTCCAATGGCGCTGTAGGAGCGACGATTCAGCCACTCCACCTTCTCCACATCCACCAGCTTGACCTGGAGCGAAACCGCAAAAAAAAACAAAAGACAATGCCAATTTGGTTAGACAATCAAGTTAAAGGTTATGTAAACGTTTTTCCGCTGAATGTTAAACAAAAAGATTTGACCTGAGAGATTTGGCCAAAAAATGTTGTATAAATTGCAGTGGGAAAGAGGTCTCTGGGGGTTCATTATGAATGTTTAAAGAACAAATGGTTATAAAATATAGAAATACTTAGTGAATATATAGTTTAAAGATCCTAAAGTAAACTCTATTCAATATCATAAGCTTTATTTTGTTTCTTAACTAACAAAAATAAATTGCAGCTCACTTATTTAGTGCAAGAACTTTCTGTTCTAACAACTTTTTCTGAATAATGCACCAATTAAGTGACAGGGCTGGTCTGGGGTCTAGTCTCTGGCCTCGTTCCCTGTGCATTTTGCAACTCGGTTAAAAGTCATTAGGCCAGGAGGCAGCCCTGCAGCGTACCGCAAACTTTTTCACCATGCGGAAGTTTTTATTGAACTTATTTCTGTTGCCTGTTTTTTTTTTTTTGTTCATGTTTGCGGGCCTTGTTTATGGGGTAAAACTTAAAGTTTGCCATCGATCCCTCTCTCTCTCTCTTACTCGCTTATGGCCAAGAACTATGCGGAGGCCATTAGGCAAATATGTCAGCAGGCCCTGGCCAGAATGTAGCGAGGGGGAAAAAGCCAGAAGCCGAGGAGCGTGTGGCAATTAGCCAAGTTATGCGGCCCCTGTAAGTTTGCCTGGCTCTTTCTTCTTTATTTATTTCATCTCTCTGCAATCTCTCTCTCTCTCTCTCTTCGTCTAATGGCCAACATAATTAAGTTCTTAAAGCGATCGCTTTTTATGATATATGGAATATGGAATATCGCCCAGAGAGCTTTGATGGATGAATCGCTGGGGATTTGTTCTTGTCGCGATCAAAGATCAAAATGGAAACTCTTCTGGGAGTCGTACAACCCAAGTTTTTTGTGTGGGCGTAAACCAGCAAAGGAATACATCAAATTAACATATTTATGATATTCCATGCTGATCCCCCAAAGAAAAAGATGCCAGATTACAAGTGGAGAACGTTTAGGAAAGTCTTTAGCTATAGACATTTATAAATAAAAATGTATCTTTTAAAGAGAATTCAGTGTGTTGCTCAATATACTTTACACAAAATTAATATTTATTGGGTTTGACTTGGGTATTTTTTTAATATTTTATTTTATTATTTTGTAATCCCTCTAAAACTTTCTTAACTTTTGCCTCTTTTTGACCTCTATCCACGTTCGCAACTTTTGACCTCACTTTCTGATATGTGCCAACCCACAATCGATGGCTGAATATTTTCCAAATTTCCGCTTTACGTTTTTGGTTAACAAATCATGGGCTCAAGGTCGATATTGATCGGCTTGTTTGGCTCGCCTGTTATTATTTATTATTGTTATTTATGAGTTTTATGAACAAATTCCATTGTGGCTGCCTGCCGTTTGATATTTTGACATGCCTAATAGCATGAGCTGTCAAAACTAACACAAAAGCTCAACGCACTGGTCATTGGTACAGATTTTGTTTAACATTGCAGTTGTATTTTTTTTATTATTTGGGAAAGTATAATTGAAATAATACGCGTGGCGGCTTTAAGGTGAAATATGATGAACAGATAGGGGCTATAGATTTCTGTATAATTAATTTAAAAGATTGATTTATAGAGGTTTATTTTAAAAAGATTTTTAACTGACAATTGGGGGTGAATTTATGTTTACAAAATTTGAACGGTTTTTGATTTATTTTAAATACTCTTTTATTTTATATATTTTTAGGTATATCGATTCCCTCTTATATCTTTTCATCTTTACTTACTTATGCTTTAAATTCATCTTTGATTTTCTTTGAATTTTTAATCACTGAGTGCTTGGCATTAATAAACACTTAAGCTTCAGTCTCCGGAGTTGCACTTCATTGCAACCCAATTAATAATGCTCATTAACGTTCAACAGACGGAAATTGCATTTCCCCAGGCTCACTGCTCGCCCACATATTTTCCACCCACGCGGATGGGGGAGACAAAAATCAATATCGCTTTCAATCACTGTCAAAGTGCAAAGCTGCAAAATTCTCAGGCAGGAAAACTTTGCGAACCCGCAGGTATCGTATCGGTATCAGTAACAGCCTCCCACCCACTTTCATCACCTGTAATTATGCTCGATTGATTTCCCTTAGGTATTTTCCGTTTCATCTCTCAGCCAGACAGAGGAATGATGGCAAAATTTATGCAAAATCAAATTAAACAATTAGACAGAGGCCTGAGAGACTCATTCACTTACTTTTTTGTAGCCTAATTGATTAATGTGATTACCCGGCGTAGGGGCGTTATTGAATCATTGTAGTGAAAAAAGTAATAATAATAAAAAACGATCAAATGAGATGCCGCCCCTACTAATGACTCAAAATCTAAGGCATTTTCTGATTGTTCAGTTTGTTCAGTGACTCGTTCATGGCCAGGGTTGGCTTCTCCGCTAAGGCGCGTGTGGGTGCCTGTCTTCGCTACGCTTCTGACCATTTTTGGTTGAAAATTTATTTGGTCCGAAGGTCGAAATACTACTTGCTGGCCTGCCTGTTTATTTGATTTAATAATGGCTGGGAAAGAAGCTGAAATTTGGTGCTTGATGATGGATTTTTCGATTGAAAATCACAATATTTGTGAAACCAATTTTCACTCAATTCTTTTCTAGTCGAACGAATTTCTGTTCGTAATTTCTTTATAAATGTTTTCCCTCACATTAAATAAGTTAATCTCCCGCACGGTGCGGGATTTTTCAGCATTTAGTTCCACCTATGTCATTATTTTCCCCGTGTCTGCTCTTTCCCTGTCCCCATCCCCGCCTTTTTCCTCATTTCTGCTTATTTACTTTGGAAAATTGCCCGCACAACAACGAGAGCGTTTTTCACTTTGTTTTATTTGCGAGTGAAAGAAGATGAAACAAAAAAAATGTATTTTAATTTAAAATTAAACTGTAAACAACAACAACCTGCTGCAGTGTATTGACATTGCTTTTAAGAGAGATTTTAGCAGAAAAGTGCCAACAAAAAACGAAATAAAATTTAATTTAACGGAACGGAAGGGGGAAGCAGAGAGAAAAAACAAAAAAAAAAATAAAAAGTAATTTTCCCATGATCTCTTTCGTTGCAGCAGCAGTTTTATGTGCATTTTCCTTATTTGTTTAAACAGCAACAACAACAAAAACATTAATGTCATAGCCAACAACAACTGCCAGCATATCAGCTGAGGCAATGAACAATTTCATGGCAATCGTGTGTTTAATACTCTGACTTATTGTTAGCTTTAACTAAATGGTAAAGGGGTCCAGGAGGAGGTATAAAATAGCATTAAAAATGTACTGCATTTAAAAGGATTTAAATGGGTTTTGAAAAATGTACTGTTTTAATATATTTTAGTACTTAAAAAACTTAAGTTTTGACCAAAAATATTAACCAGTTTAGGTAGTAGTCTAAACTACAACAAATTGAATATTAGTTTCATTAAAAAGAACTTGTATTATTGGACCCCGATTATCAAATTACCGGTCACCAGGTGCGAAAAGCCTTGCCTACTTTTAAGCGTTAAATTATTTATTGAAGTCTGAAGTACAATGAATATTAATATTTAAAGTTTCTTGGCATATAAATTAAAAAAAATTTGTTTTCTGTCATAAAATATAAATATTCCCCAAGATATTCCACATTTTCCCAAAGAGCATTTAAATTTCGACCATTTCCCCTTGAAAACTTGAATGTTTTTGCCTTTCGGAGTTGCTATTGCTGTTGCAGTGGTTCCTGTTTGTGCGTTTTGTTGCTGCCTGTGTGCAATATTTGTCCGCTTGCCTTCAGTATTTCTCTTATTTGCTTTGTTTTTCCTCGCAAAGTTGTGTGAGAGGGGCGAGGAGAGGCACTCGAAGGGGGAAATCCCCTTCCCAGATGGAAACGGAATGGAGTGGAGCGAATAGTTAGGCAAATTAACATGCAGTAGATGCAAGTTTTAGCCAATTAGTTGAGCTTAGCCAAAGTTAGACTTAGTTTTTCTTTCCTCTTCGATCAGGATTTGTTTGCAGAGGAAAAAAATAGAGGCTCCCAGACGGATTTCAATTGAAGATTGCCTATCAATTGAGACCCCCCTACACGAACGGATATCTTTCATCTATCTAAACTGAAAAGTCAATTGCAAAACGTGACTCGATGTGTCTGGCATTGTCAACCGAAAAAGACTTCATTTATAAGCCATTTTTTGTTGTTGTTGTTGTTGCACTCAAGGTGTGTCCTAGCCCCCTTGTATACCGCCCTCCTTCACGAAATCTATATAGTCATGGGTTTGATTATAATGCTGAGCATAAATCTCTACATCTGGCTGCCATAGAACTTAACACAATGAGCAGTAAATAAAAAAAAAAATGGCTTGACACTTAAGTGGGAGATGGATTTGTGAATATAGAGAGAACTTATATGGAAAGAAAACTTTAAAGGAGGCTGTCTTGTTATCTTAGTTTTCACTTACCTTAAAGATAAACTGTCCCATATCCGAGGCCCTTTCGTTGGCCGATCCAGAGGCTCTCTTGAAGCAGTGCAAGTAGTCACGAGTGAGCACAAAGTATCTGAAAAAAAAGAGGAGGAGATTGGTTGGCTTTAGTCTCTGCAAATCCGTTCACCAGCCAAGTGGTGACCTTTAAATTTATGTACAAATATCTGATGGCAGTCTTCAGTTAAAGGCCAACGCAGTGAGCCACTCCAAACCAAAAATCCGGCAATCATCAAACAGTGCTTTCCAATACACAAATTGCCATCAATTGTTGGGGAAGGGCTGCCCCCTTGATGGCATTTTGGATATGTTATTAATAAATCATAAATCATGCGCAAAAAAATATATATTCAAGATGAATTCAAAAAGTATGTAAAAGAAATCAATGCCTCAGGCTTTATGACTTCCTCAAGACGATGATAATAATAATAATATTATTATTTTTTTATTTTATCGCTTTGCAGCAATGAAAATCGGTTTTATTAATGTGCCGAGCATTTTTCCGCTGCACATAAATCCCAGCCTCATATAATTTTTATAAGTCGGAAATATATCCAAAAAGTTCTCAAGCTTAGACATTTCGGATTTGGATAATGGTTCACTTCCCTGATGGAAGTTCTCATTTTGCTTTGCTTATTAACGTGGTCAAGCAAATTGAGCGAAAGAAAATTGTTTGTTGTTTGGTTCCGTGGAAGAGGTAAACGCTTTTGTGGGTTTCTCGGTTTGTTTCGGTGGGTGGCTCCGTGAAGGAGAGGAGGAGGAGGAGAAGGAGGAGGAGGTGGGGCTTCCCTTGGGAGATAATGATCGGTTCTGTTATTAGTTGAGCTTGGTAAATGGTGAAGGCATGCAACCAAATAATTATTTGGTCAGAATGGGCGTGGAGAATCAAGCTGTAGATCAGTGGACACCGCAGGGGTTTCAGGAATTATTGGGTTAATGGAAAAGTAAAAGAATTTTTATTAGGCCTTGATTTTCTTTAAGATTTTTATAGAGTTTTATAGGTTTTAAATAAATTAGGCAAAAAAGAATGCCAAATTATCTGAGAATTATTCATAGACCACTTTATTTCTATGAAATTTAGTGGTTATTGGTTTTATACTTTCAAATTGCTTGGAATTTAAAATTATAAATGGATTAATTGGAAGTTAATAGGATAATTTTCCGTGTCTGAATTATCATTAAATCAAAAATGATTATTAAAAAAAAATTCTATCAATTGATGCCTTTATTTTACTAAAATAATTTTCCTACAGCAGCCATTTAATTAATTCCATCAAAAATGTGTTCGAAAAATCTCCTTAGTTATATTTATTAAATGATAATTTTGATAATGGCAAACATGAAAAGTAAATATTGGCCATCAAAGCCCTTCGGCTTAGTTGGTCTTTAAGTGTCAATTAAAAATGCACCGAAATAATGATAAGCGATGAAGGTAATTATCGGTTCAAAGTGCCAAAAGAGCCGAAAGTCAAACAAAAACACCGAATTGCATTTCAACATAATTAAATTTCAATTAAACGCAGCAGGGGAGTTGTAAAATATAAACAAAAGAGCTGTCGGCTGGATTCCCTTCGTCCGATTTTCCCCCTATTAGCATTATCTGGCAAAGGACGAGCATGCAGCCACCGTCAATTATGCCCTTTTTCGCAATTAACAACCCCTCTTGGCGGTGGTTGTGAAATATTTTTGCATATTTCAAGGGGGATCCCCAACCGATGAGGGGGGGAGTTGTCCATGTCCATGTCTGGTTGAAGCACAGAATGCAGATTGCGGTGGAGGTAAATTTAAAAGCGCTTAACATTTATGCATCCCGCAATCGAGTGCACAGGAAGATTGGTTAGCTTGTTTTGTTAATTATTTATGTAAATTATTCTATTTATTAGGATTTATCAGAAAAATAAACTTTTATACAATGTGCAGATGATTTTTCAAGAAAATATAATAAAGAAATGTAAGAAACTGATTTAAAATAAGCTAAATTGTAATTGTATAATTTATAACTGATTAAAAATGCTTTAGAAACTAATAAATTCGAATGAAAAATATTTAATTAAAATGTTTCCTGTGTTTAAAAATAATATATCCAATAGAAATATTAATTTTAATAAGGAATGTGATCACTTTTACTAAAATATATAAAAAGATCTATTTCAGTGTACTCACCTTTCCTTCCAGCGGGAGAAGAGACGATCCCTTTGCTGCCAGAGCAGTCCGCGCTTAATGGGTCCTGTCATGGAGGCCACCGGAATGCGTCCTGCCAGCAAGGATTGCTGCAAAAGTCGAAAGGAGAACGAGAGAGTTGGTGAAATTGTTGCTGATTGTGCATTCTTCAATTTTAATTATGGATATATTTTTGCCTGTATGTATGTGCAAGCATAGTTAACGCATTTCTATGCCTCAGCTGTTTTGCTCATAAATTCTTTTATAAATTATTAAAAAAAAGAACGCAATGCCGGCATGAAAAAGCCAATTTCCCACACACACTAGACATGGGGCGGGGGAGGAGGAGGAGGAGGAGGAGGAGGAGCAGTTGGAGCTGGAGGAGAAAGCGAGGCACTCTCGTGAGCCCATGATTAATGTTGCTTTAAAAACGCTGCCACTTGCGCCACTTTTCAACCCCAACGCCCTCTGGACCCCCTTTAAGTCCCCCTGCCCCGTCGTGGACTTGTACCATTACTCTGCCATAAATTCTGTTTGTTGCCGTGCGGTTTGTTGTTTTGGCTTTATGAGCATTAAGGCAATTTATTATCAACCATAGTGTTATAATATTTTACATTAACAAATGTTGCACGCTGGCGCGTCCTGGCTTATCCTGGCGTAATTATCATGTATCTGCAGCTGAATGTGCTTTTTGCGGTTGCCAGATTAATTTGAGTATTGAAAAATTAAGTTCATCAGTGATCGATGGTTATGTGGTGGTTTCTATTCATAGAGATACTAATTATGAGTTAGGAGATGAATAGATTAAGAATTTATAAAGGTGGATATACAATATAGAACATACATTTTTATGGAAAATAAATTATGAATCGAATGTTTAAATTACAACGGTTTTAAATTATATATTAAAGCTTTTGTGAAGTCCTTTATATTAGGGATATAATAGAAAATCAATGATATTAATATATTAACAATAAAAACGAATAAATAAATTAGTTCGAAATAATATTATTACTATATTAATACATATTATATGTATATTTTTCTTTAGGCTCCTTTGCTTATTTTATTAATTAAATAATCACCTTATTTCCTTACCAACTTTCTTCAGAGTCTTAAAATATACATAAAAAACATTCCAGAGATTGCCAACCCAATTTAATAACTCAATTTGAACTTTATTCACCAACCCCTTTGGCGAATCAACAGCTTTTTGTCCCCACCAAAACCAAAAATGTCAAACATTTCGTAGACATAAAACTCAACCGAAAGCCAGGCCAAAACTTAAATTCGAAACGAATCGAATCACAGCCATCCGAAAACTTAATGAGATGCTCGAATGCCCGAAGGCAAAAGCCACTGTCGAAACAAAACAATAAATGAAAAAATCTATCAAAATGCTAACGGGTCGTTTTATTTGCGATTTGACAAAAGCGTGAAGCGAAAATCGAATTATAATTGAGACGGAGCACTGAATTTGGGAAGCTCCAACAAAGTGGCAGAAACAATTTTGGGCCCAAAACAAAAATCTGGCAAATGCCCGAAACGAGGCAATAAATCTCTGGCCGCTGAAATTGAAGATACTTTTCTTGTTTTATCTGGCCGGGACCATCGCTATCCTCCTCCTATAAATGGAATGAAGTTCTTAGCCAGTTCTGCTCAAATTAATGTTAGTCACGAGTTCCAAGCGGACAAAAGCCGGGCTGCCAGCCCAATATGGTCAAGACGACAAGAAGGGGGGAGAGAAACGAGACTGAAATGGCTAAAATGGTGGAGAAGAAGAAAGAAAGAGTTTGTGCGGATAATTCGAGGCAGCAAGAACTTTGGTCTACAAAAAACAGAAATTCAGCTGAAACTTAATTTGGCGCATTAAAAACTATTGTGAGCCCGGAGAAGAAAACAGACCGAGGTATAGTATATGTATGCCGAGTAAGAGAGAAAGGACAAAACGTGCTGCAACAATTTCAGTTAATGAAGAAAATGAGTTTGCTTTTCGAAATTTCGGGGCCCCAATTTTGTTGTAGTTTTATAATGTTCTGCTGTGGGCGGATAATGCACTTCTTAGCTGTATTTGTGGCTTTTGTTGTGGGTTTTTTTCCACCAAATTAAATGGAATTGTGTGTCAAATCAATTGTTAAAAAAAAGAGTAAGAAATTGTCCCTTAAAAGTTATAATTATAAACCAGAAAATATAGAAAAATATATTACAAGTTTGGCACTTTAGATTAAAGTTTCTATTTGAACTTCACTAGCTACAAAAAAAATCTTTATTAACACTGAAACCTACCTTTATTTACTTTTTTTTTAGACTTCAGACTTTATCTTTCTCAGTTGAGCTACCTATTTGCCTTGGTGGAGATAAATTATCATGCCTTATCTTTGTTTAAACAGTAAAATTTAAATAAATAAATGTATTTTTAATTAGCAACGGCAAGCTATGCATTCTGAGCATTAAAAAAGACAACAAATAACACAAAGAGATCAACTTTAAGAGAAGAAAAACATTGTTTAAGTTTCCCTAAGCCTAGTAAATTTTTTGGTGCAATTTTTGTCAGACATTTTCTTATTGTTAATTAATATGAAAAAAGATGACGAAGTTATTTTGTATGTGTTGCGATTGTGTAAGCCACATACAGACATGACTCCAATGGCTTAATGCCCTCATTTTGATTGCATTTCATGTCATTATTTCCCCTGTATGTGAAAACTTTAGCAACTGCTGAAAATTCCTTTTCTTCGCTTGATTATTTATGCTGCGAGTTTTACCGCCAAAGCAGGCAGTTGTAAAAAATATATATATTTCTCTGGTATTTCATTTTGATTGCCTGCAACTGGGCTTATATAATTACTTGGCCAGGTCGGGCGCCCCCTTTTATGGCTGTTTTTAATCGAGGCAGCACTGGCCGAGGATGTGGACGGTTAAATCTTTGTTTTGATGGATTCACACACACACACCCAGACGGTGTTGTGTATGACGCCAACACAGAACCTGCTGCTGCTGCTGCTGCTGCTGCTGCTGATGCCTCTTCAGACACTTATGAATTGTTAATTGCTCAGTTTGGCTTTTGATTTCCGTTCACCCAGCCCAAATGTGTCATCGTCATCATCATCATCACCATCACCATTGATTTTCATCTGCAAGTTGTTCCCAATTTATTGGGCATCCCACTTGAGTGATTTATAATGATTTCCCTTCCTGTAATCAGGCAATACCCATGCAAAATCTCACACATTTGTCATAAAATGTGGAAAATTTCCTAGAAAGCCCAAAAAACACACACCTACAACATATAAATTTATGTATATTCCATAATTATATGCCTTATTTCCGTTGGCCCCAAAAAAAACAGAGTGTGTGTGTCTCTGTTCATGGGGGCCCTGAAAATGTTCCACGTTTCGGGAATTTTATTTACATGGTCAAAACGTGACGAAAATTAAAATTGAATTCAATTTATTTCTATACTAAATTATGTTTAATTTCAGAAGGGCTTTTTAGTGAATGAAGTCATAATTTGCTTGGTGAAAAACATAAAAAGTTAACAATTTAATAAGTTATTTATGTGATGAATAAAGAGAAAGAATATATCAAAGTTAACTTTACAAATTGTGTATGGAAATTTTAATATACATTTAATAAATAAGGAGGCAGTTCTTATATTGAGAAATCCATTAAATACAACAATTATATCTAGAGCCAAGAAAAAATCTGCAAAAATATATTATGTTTTAATTATTCTGAAAAACAATTTAATGCTTAATCTTTAATTATCCTATTCTTAAGCCGCTTTCCTCTCTATTTTTATTTTTTTCCTTTTAAAGCCTCTCTGCCTTTGAGTCAATGACTTTTACAACAAAAAAAGTTTTTTAATTTAATTATGCTTACACACATACATACGCAGACACAAAACTACTTTTTAGCTTTGGCGCTGGTTCAGTGAAAAGAACACACAAAGTGAAAATTTTGTGCAACAGCTGGAAATCTAAGGGAAGTTGGAAGCTTGAAGCCGGGGAAAACGGAAAGGGAAAAAAAAACAAATGCCATGCGAAAAGGTGGGCCAGGAGCTTTTTATTTAATAAATATTTTTCTCTTTTGCCAGTTGAGAGCACAGCAAGTATTTATGACTTTGCTTCTGCTGCTCGTTGGATGAGTTAACATCAAAAGGCAGGAACATAAAAAAAAAATAAATGGAGGGAAAACAACGGCCTCTCTTTGTGAATGTTGAGCAAAAGTCAAATATAATCCGCAAATGAAAATGAAATTCAATTTGCCAACACAAGTCATGTTGAAACAATTGGAAAAGGCAACAGAAAAACCGAAGGAAAAAAAAACTGGGAAAATATTCGACGTTCAAATGTTTGCACTGTTTTAATTGAAAGTCAACTAAGAGTTGAAAGTAGCCTTTCAATATGTCGTTTGCTTACCCAATGCAAATCCGTTGGGAAAATCATCTCGATTTCAACGATATTAAATATTTAAAATAATCCGCAAATAGTAGTCCAAGGTTTGACTCGTTCGAGAAGCATTTAACAATGAAATCCTTTCAAGAGTTTCGATCTTTTTTCGTTCGATTTTCGACAGACAACCGCAGCGGCCCGTACCGCACCGAGATCCATTGACGACTATTCAAAAATTCTGTTGAGCAAAGATTTTCACGACACAGAGTCCGCCTAAACATTTATTTTGTGTTTTGTTTTTTTTTTTTCCCCATCACATATGGCGAAAACAAGCCCAGTTCAGGGGTCTGTCCCGTCCCCGTCGCTGTGTGTTCTACACATGCTTGTGAGCACATGCAAAAAGTATCTGAGTGTCTGTGGCCGAGTATCTGTATCTCTGTATCCGAGTATCCGAGTATTCGAGTATCTGTTGCGGCGCATTGTCGTCTGCCGTGACGTGACACACATGTGGGCAATTCTAAGCAGGCAGCAGCCAGCAGCAGGCAAGCCATGAAGATTTTTAGCTGTTGCTGTT
This sequence comes from Drosophila truncata, assembly GCA_008042515.1. Taxonomy (NCBI): domain Eukaryota; kingdom Metazoa; phylum Arthropoda; class Insecta; order Diptera; family Drosophilidae; genus Drosophila; species Drosophila truncata. The sequence goes on from VNJQ01007519.1 coordinate 193,048, forward strand.
CTTGTTTTGGCCAAACATGTGCCTACGGTTTTTGGCTTTTATGGTTTATGTGTTAATAAGGCGCTTCTCGAAGTCATCGTCGTTTGCTTTTCGGGCGGGCGTAAACAAACGCAACATTTTTAGTGGCGATGTGGCAATGGGCGTGGTAAATGAATAAAGAATGAGGAATTGCTTTTTTTTATCTACTTTGCCACATCAAAGATATACAGTATTTATGGACAAGTTTCCTAAGAATTCAGAGTCATTAATTAAAAGGAAACTAAAGGAGTCTTATTGAAAATGATGCGGAATGTGGAGAGTGAGGGAAATTGTCTGTAATTTTTGACAAGAAATACATTTTGCATGCCATTTTAATCACATTTTTTTAGAGTGTCTCAGCTTGAACTCTTTTCTAATGATTTACATATTTGGACTGTGGATTGTTCCTCTAAGCCACCCCAAAGCAGCAGCCACAACTCACCGTCTCCTCGGGCTCTTCGCCACATCGACCTTCAGCCGACTCCTGGCTGGCCTCCTCCTCTAGCCGTCTAGCCGAAAATATACATTTTATCATTTTTCGGGGCCTGTTTGTCTGACAGTCACTCAGAATGGCAAGCTGCGTTCTGTTACATTTCGTTTCCTTTTTGAATTGCCTGCTGCACACACACACACACAGATCTAGTCTTTTCAAAATGCATTTGGCAACGGGAAATGGAAAATGGGAATTGCCTCAGTGGGGAGGCTGGCCATAGACCATTTCAGACCCAAAAAAAAAAAAACAGAGAACCTCCAAATGCGGCATGTTCGCACGATAAAAAACGAAGAGATCCTGCCGTGCAACAAAAAAGAAATGAATAAGAGAGCAGAAAAGCAGAACAAGAATTTGAGTTGTTCTTGTGGTTTCTCAGAAATTCATCATCATCATCATCATCATCTTTAGCATCGTGTTAGATGTGGCCCTGGCCCAGGCGTCGTTGGGTCTGCCAAAAAAATAAAACTAAATGAAATCAGGCAAGAGTGCCATGTGTGTGCAAAAAAAAATGGGAAACGAGAACAGGAACCGAGGCGCAGAACAAGGCGAAACCGCCCTTGAACTTGGGCCAGGAAGTGTTGGCCCATTGCCTGTCAGTCTAAATGCTCATTCTCTTTGATCGTGGCGAGTTAGGGTATTTTTAGGGTGCCATAAAAATTTTGTTTAATGTAGATTTATTATAAGAAATATCAGATCAGTTGGAATAATTTACTTAGGGCTTTAATTCTATATTTTATTTAATTAAATTTGTTTTTTGTTAGAAAGTTTAAAATGTTTTCGAAAAATATGTTCTTCTTATTTTATTCCTTCCCTTAGAGCATCTCTTAGTCTTCACATTTCTCCAAGAGGACAATCGTGGGCCCTGGTCGTATTTTTAAAAATTCTATGCATATTTTTGCAACCTCTCCATCTCACTCTGTGTGTTGACTACTGTCTCACTCTCGGGATGATGGCGTCATGCGGGCTCGATAAAAAATCATGAGGTTTTTACATTTTCTTCTTATTTTTTGACAGCTTCACGGGAGCCTTCAGAGAGTGCAATTGATGGCGGACCCTCGGCAGCAGCAGGAACTACATATCTTCAAATGCTGCCATGTATCTATTAGCCACAACTATGTAAGGTCATGCCTAGCTTGAGGCCGCCCCCTAAAAAAGCATCTTACATGCTGTTAGCCGTCAACTTTGTATCTGAGTATCTGAGTGTGTAAGTAAGTATCTTTGTATCTAGATGCTGGAGAGTGTGCGACTTGTTGTTGTTGTTGTTGTTGTTGCCTCTTGCCGTGCCTGATTATGACATTTAACATGAACACGTAGCGAGTGCAGCACATGCGAGCGACAGCCCTGGTATTTTCTGTATTCTTTCGGTATTTCTATATTTCGTGCCCTGGTCACAGCATGACACGCCGCCTGCCAGAGAGCAAAACTCAAGAAAACTGCAATCCAGCGAATTTTTTTTCGCAATTCTTTTCCATCACATTGTTGGGGTTTTCTACATGCAGAGAAAATATGTAACCTCAGAGGGGAAAATTTATGGAGTTTTCATGTAGATCTTTGAGTTGATAATAGGTAAAAGGAAGATTCTTTCAGTTACAAACAAAAAATAAATATTTTTGAAGCAGGTTGGCATTTTACCTTTATGATAATATAAATAAAAAATAATTTTTATCAAAAATACCAGGAAATAGTTTTCAGTTTAACATTCTTTTTGGCCTCAAAGTTGCCAACATTTGATGTGCTCTTAGCAGGAAAATTAAAGTTCCTATTCATAATAAGTTTATAAAGCTTAGATCTTGCCTGAAAATCTTCGTAGTAATTGGATAGACGGAACTCACCTGCAAAGAAAAAATAAATAAAGTAATTATTAATAAAGAATAAATGAGTTAAACTATTAAATAAATTAAAGAAAGTGGAAAGTCCAGTTCCCTAAATAGATTAATCTGCAAGCAAAGCCTCTTTACTCCAATAATTCTTATTTTCCAACTCCTTTTGAGAATTAAGAGGCTAAGAAACACATAAGATATACGATTCTATGGGATCACTGACTGTTAATCAGGGGATTAACAATCTAAGCTGCTTATAGAAATAATTACAGAAAAAGTTTTGTATACAACAAAATGCCATTTCGTATTGATTTCCCATTCAAGTTCGATATGCTGATTCCCATAAATCTTTTTTGTCTGGAGTTCTAATTCCGTCCACCTGCAAGGCCAGCTTATGCACTTTGTAGTAATGTTATAAATCTTAAAAAACAAAACAAAACAAAACAACAACTGAAGTTGCTAAAAAAAAAATGTATTGATAAATACTAAAGTACATTCTCAACCAGGCTCGAAAACAAGTTCTATTAAACAAAATCGAGTTGGGCCACAGACCAGTCAAGTGTGCCAACGACTTATTTGTCACTAGAGCTGTTTTGTTTTGTATTTTTTTACATATATATATATATATTTTTTTTTTTATTGGTATTTTATGGATTGAGTGTGGGCGAGCGAGCACTCGCGTTCGCGCCTGGCTAAGGTCAGGCGTTCACCAGTGCGTATGAGTAATAATTTCTTAATTGTCGCATTAAACAATTAACGGGAGGCTGTACACTCTATAAATACGAGCTATAAGTCTCCCGGCACTATTCCCGGCTGAGTAAAGACCGCTTTTCAAGTGCAGTAATCTCTTTTGTTTGCACAAAAATTTTCTCTTGTTATTTTGGGGTCTTATTTTTTTCGCTCGGTTCGCTGCCTTTAATTGTTTATGTAAATTAGAATTTTGTATTTTTGTTTTCTTTATTTTTTTGTGTTTTGTGGCAGTTTACTGATGAGCAATTTAAATACACACGACGAGGAAGTGAATGTGCGCAGCGGCAGAAACGAAGGAAAGCTGAGTGAATGAGTGAATCTTTTGGCTACTTTTAGCGCACACACACTGTGATTCAGTTGGCAAACAAAGGTGTGAAGTACATTAGCCAGCCGGTACTAACGAGAGCTGTCCAGGCCAAGAGGCTCGGTAAGTCGCCAACTAAATTTGAATATCGATGACTGACTCGAACAACCCTTTGCTCTTTGCCATCAAATTGGCAGCTGTTCGACTGGAAGGCTTATGTATATGTACTTCATTCATCTTCATATGTGTCCGCCGGCCTCCCAGCTTCCGTTTCCTGTCTCCCCTCAAATTAGCCGTCAGTTAGCCAACTTTCAGTACTCGCTTTTGTCATTGTGTTCAGGCCATCTCTCCCGGGTTGATTGAGAGAGCTGACAAGAGTCATCTCTGGCAGGGCCCTGTTGCCAGGTCGGCCAGTGGCCAACTCACCTGCCCCCCGGCATTGCCTCCTCTCTGCACCTGTCCATCCATCATGTTTTCGGCCAGCTCTCGACGCTCAGGTTCAATGCTTCAATTAAATTCGCTGTCAATCATTTTTTGAGTCTAACACTTTTTTGTTGAAGAAGGCAAAAACAAAAAAAGATTGTGAGCAATTTTATGACTTGTTTTGATTAGGCGAAAATAACCGAAAGGTGGCTGTGGCTTATTTTGATTTTCACTTATTTGATTTTGTCCCGAAAAGTGTGAAAAGCTTATAAGATTTTATAGAAAAATAAATCTTATTTACATTCAGAGTTTAAATAATTTCTTTGCCTATTAATTTATGTTATATTTAACTGAAAAATCTATTTTAAAGTCTTGGAATAATTTTTTATCGAGAGAAGCAAACCTATTTTTTAACTGTACTCATTTTCTCCAGTTTCTATATTTATTTAAAAGAATGACAGAGTAAATTCCAAGTTATTCTTCTATTTTCATACGCATTCAAATTCAGTTATCATCTCTTACAATGGCTATTCTAATTTCAAGCCAGATTTCCGTCTCTTTGTGACTCTGTTGATCTTGAATCTTAGCCCCTTCATTTATCATCGATTTACACCTTTTGTCGCTGAGTTTGTCGCCTGCGTCTCGATCTGCCGCCCACTTCCCGATCTGATTCCGAGTCCGATTCCGATCTGGATTCCAATCTTTCCGCCAGACAAAAGACACCGTGTTCGGCGTGCCGTGAGAACTGTGCCAGGTGAATAATGCCTCACCTCACCGCTGCTCGCTGGCTCGGCCATTGTCAAACAGGGAAACTCTCGGCGGCACTGCTTTACCTATTTTCTTGTGCAATTATTTATAATAGCGCCCGGTTTCAGACATTAATGCTTGGCCTGCCCGATGTGCCTCGATGCAGGTAGAACTCCTCCGCAGACATTGTCTCGGGCCCTGAGTTCATTAAGGGTAATGCATGCCGAAAAAAAAGAGAGGGTGGGAGGCGTAACCCACACACAGAGACAGTGAGGCAGGAGTCACCCTGTCTGAGAACCAGGCAGACACTGGCGCTCACCCGATGTGTATCCTGGTATCTGCGTATCTATGGGATGATGTCGGCGTCCTTAATGAACGCCTGTCGCCTAGCACCTGCTGCAGTTCTTAAGAAAATGTTCTCCCATTTGTTTCGGAACGAAGCCCGTATCCTGCAGGCAGGGAAGTGATTTGCCGCATGGCTCCTGCTCTTAACTGCTTGTAAATAATTAAATTGCAACGAGTCCTGGACAGTAATGGGTTATTGATTTTTTTTAAAGGAGTTGAAAGTTCAGCTGCGAGGTGGAAATATTGATTTAACAATGGGTGGACTCAGATTTATTTATTTATAATTATGTTCAATGCGGTTTATTATAATATAAATTCTTTTTAATATCTTAACATCATTTTATTTAATTTAAACACTAAATATTCTCTTTTTGAGATCATAAAAGGTTCTAAATATGTTAACCACTGTCCATTCATTGAAGGTGGTCTGATCCCCTCAAGTGCCTCCTTGGGGTTCCCCTTTTAAGACCTCCTAACTTCCGCCAATCAAAGCCATACTACTTGCACTCTAAGAATATACATATGTTTATTTATATATTTTTCCCATCCCTTCTCATGCCCGAACAGAAGTCGTACATGTGTTTCTGGCGCTTTTGTTTTTACCGCCTGTCACATATGTCATAAGCAAAGTAAAGAAGTCTCATATTTCCCGGCATTTCGCTTATTAGCGTAGGTACTCGAAGGACCCTGTCGCCTACAAAGGGCAAGGCTGTGTGTGTGTGGGAAACCTCTAACATGGCTACAACTGGTGCAACTACCCCTCGTCCCACCTCTCTTTTATGACGTGCTAATGGGCGGTAAATATTTTGTAAGCTCCATTGATTTTCAACAACAGAGAGAGAGAGGGGGAAAAGGAAGAAATATCTCTCAAGTGGGTCATGTAAAAGAATGATAAATGTTTGCAGGCAAAGCAGTAGCATTCCTCATAAAAAAAGTGGCTATATCTTAATGGCTCCCATATATAATATATCCAAAAAACTCACTAACTTCCTGGTTCATAAATTGGCAATCCGACGCCCAACCTGCTCTTAATTTAGCCACCTTTTATGGCCACACAAATTAATAATTAATCCAGACAATATTTTCATGAAAACTCGTTGGTTTTCCGCCAAAATGAAAATGAAAAACTGGTCAGCCAGTGAAGTGACATTTGCGAAAACCACTTTGGCCAAAACCCACTCCTGTGAGAGTGAAATCTTGGCTAGGAAAGCAAGTGGCTGGAACATGTGGCTCAAGAGATTTACCCAACAATGAGGCATCATCATCATTAACCAACGGCGGCGGTCTTTTGTCATTTTTATCACACAAAAGGAGCAGATCCAAGCAGAAGTTTATGATAAATGAAATTCTTGGCCAAAACTTTTGTTGTTGTTGTCCGCAGAAAAGGGAAAATGAGCGCAGCGGTGAAGCGATAGACAGACAGACGGACAGACAGACAGACAGTCAAGACAGGCTCTATCATTATTGTAATTTTCCAACAAAACACTGGCTAGCACGCACGTTGGACTGTGGCCAGGAATATGGTTTGATTTTTCCTTTTTTGGCCAGCTGACCAACAGACACCATGTGTGATTGATTGTAATTGAGGCTCGGTTGGTAAAAGTTGTAGCTGACGGCCTCTGGCTGGGTGTCAATGTCAAGAGTAAAGTGGAATTGGTCCACACACAGACTTGACACTTTTGTGTGATAAAAGCATTGTCTGAAAGAAACTGGGGGATTTTGCCATTAGTCAGCGAATCTAGAATAGCAAAATGTGTGTTGTTATGTCAATTGGAAAATTTTTGAGAACAAAAGCAGTAAGGGGAAAGCGAATTAAGGAGAGTTTTTGGGGGCTTAACCCAATTACATTGCTAGTTCTAGTATTTTGTAATGACCCCCAACAGTTTGCCCCTTTTGACCCTCTTCACAGCATTTAAAGCGAAATGTAGACTCATCTAATTAACACAGAAAGCGGTGTAAAGCCCGGCAAAACTAAATAAATAAAAAATAATTTATACTGGCCGTTAAAGCCCAAGCTGTGGCTTGGTTTTCTTTTCGTTGGAGCTGCCAACAATTTCACTTGCGAAAGCGCGTCGCCGAGAAAAGCCCGGAGAGCTGAATTGAAGTTGAATTTGGAGTTGTCGAGGGCCATTTCGTAATGGTTGGCGGCGAGTGAGAAGCTCAAATGCACATTAACACGTTTCCAAATGGGTTCAAAGACATTGCCAAATTATGAAATGAAATCAAGACAAAACAAAGTCTTGGGAAAGTTTTTTTTTTTCCCCTGCTTCGGTATCTGAAAATGTGTCAGAGTGCCAGTGCCAGAAAATTATGAATGAAATCAAGGGGCGAAAATCTTGAAGTGAAGTCGAAACAAAGCCAAATTAGAGTTGTATCTTCAACTACTCGAAAAAGTTTAAGGGTGTGGCGTACTTACTCCCACTGAAAATTCAAGTCTTATGCAACTTTCAACGGCCTGTCATTTGTTTTGTTGTAATTATTATTAAAGTCAATGGCTGCTTGTCAGACATCAGTTTATTTTTATTTTTTGTATCTCTTAAAGATGCGTCTCAGTTGGAAATTTCTCCGGTTTTTTTTTTTAGCGAAATGGAGCTACAACTTACAGTTGTTTTGTTTTCATCAGTAATTAAAATGCGCCATAAGCGTGAATTTTAATTAATTTAATTGTTTAACAACAAAACAAAAACGTAAACGTTTAAGGAAAAAATTCAAGCGGCATTCCGCGGAGGATGAACTCTGTCAAGAAAATGTATCTTTATAACTTGGTGAGTTTTTTTATTGAAGTTTTAAAGTTGATATATTATTTGAAAATTGATAAAGCTTTAAGTATAAGCCACATATTATATATTCTTCCTTAAATAAAATAAACTACTTAATATAATTAATTTAATAACTTAACTCTGTAAACTGTTTAGCAGATGAAGACAGACATTCCCTGGCGCCTTGCTTATTTGGGAAAAAATGCATTTGGTTATTGTTAATTTTGTTTCTCAAAACTATGTCGTATCTGAGGCTGTCCTGCCTACGCCTCCTGACTAATTGCTGCCAGCAATTAGATATAGTTCCCGCCACAAAATGGCATTTCCCCGGCTAAACTAAGCGAAAGTATCTCGTTTTTGTCACTGGCATTATTTCGCTTTTTTATTTGCCATAAATTTCCATAAGGCGTTGAGCAGCTTACTCACTCAGCTCATCGTTGTCTGCCTCGGCGACAAGTGAATCACCAGATGATCTGCTACGACTATAAGTATACATATATATATATATACGCAAATGGATCTACGTACGAATGAATATCTGAGTCTCTGGGTATCTGAAGTTCGCGGGCAAACCACTGACGTAAGTTCATTCACGAAATTTCTGCTTATTACGAATTAAAAATATTTTTTTTTTTTCGCTGTTTCGAATACGTGATTTGTATGCAAATTGCAATTTTTTTTAAATGAATTTTTGCGAGACCACAGAAATAAACTGTATCTGATGGATGCAAATTACTGTATCTCTGATGCTGGGTGATTTTAAAATTAAATGCCTGCGGTATGTATTTATGGTTTACCCCCCGCTCCCCTTCCCATCTTTCTCTTTGGCCGTTGTTGTGGTCTTCCGGAGTGAATAAATTTCATTAATGTGGCCAATCGTAAAGTGGCCAAATAGTCGAGTTGAGTTGCTGCGTCCGATAGGTCAGTTCATCGTTAAATTTGTGTTTTGAATCCGGTGCCATTGTTTACTGTCTCGAATTTGTTATTGTTATTTTTTATACATTTCTCGTTTTTATTAACGGTTCTCCTTAACACAATCAAATTGTTGTTTGGGTTAAGCAATTTTTATTGAAATTAATTTTGAGAGTGGGAAAAGGTTGAGAGAATAAATGGTGTGGTTTTAGTGTTAAATGGTTTTTAACTAAGATTTAATATGGTTTATTTATAGAGAGAGGTTTTTGTGAAAAAATTGATATATTAGAAAAATGGAAATAAAACGGATAATAAATACAAAGAAGATTTATTTATTTTTACTTTAAGCTTTGAGCTACTCGTTTTACAGTAAAGAAAAATAAAAAACTGAGCTTTAAAAATGTATTTATTAATTTATTATTTTAATTTCTACATTTGTAAATATTTCCCTATATTTTCTCAGCAAGCTTCCTAACATTTATTATATGAACTCTTCAAATAACACAAGTTCCTTAATTTAGTTACTCTTTAATATACAAAACCAACCAAAACCCCATTTATAAATATCTTAAAAGTTGAATTGCCTACAAAGTAAACTAATTACCATCCTCCACTCGCAGCTTCAACCGATGTCAGGCTAGATTTTCCAATGGAAACTGTCAAAAAGTATATTTTCCCACTTGACTTTCACATTTCAGCGCCATCAAGCGACTGTCAACACTCGTCTCAGTTCTCCCCCCTTTAAACCAACTCATCGCCAAGGCCCCCTCTCACTCTCAATTGTCGTTTATTTTTTTTTGTTAACCGGGGCCACTGAAAGTGTCATTCTTCATTTAAAGAGCTAATTTTTATGGTTTTTGCGAAATCATCGGGCCAAAGTGGATTTATTTAGGTAAAAAAATAAACTAAAAATACTTTCGGGCTTGACATTTGGCATTAAAGTTAAGTGGTCTGCCACCGAAAACTGTTGCAATCGCTCAAAAGTGAGCCATTTAAAAGTTTTGTCATTGATGTCGAAAAAGTGGGGGAAATTTATATAGAAGAAGCTAGGATTTTTCTATATAAATTAAAGTTGTAGGGAAGAAAACCATATTGTGCTTGTTTAAACAGAATAAAAAAGACAAAAACAGTATTTATTTTTATCGTAGCTCAGTCAAGTTATTAAAGTTACGTTTTAACAGCTCGTAACTTTAAATTACTATGGTTAGGGATTATTATGAAAATCCTAGTAAAATGCCACATATTTTTTAACAACTTAGTGTTTTCCGGTTATCTCATGGTCGTGGCCCTCGACTAAATGGTTCTTTTCTTGTTCTAACTAATTTAAAGGGCGCATGTCGGGCAATTTAGAGCCATTGTTCTTTTTGGCTAGCTCGCTTAGTGCTTTTCCGCTGGGTTTCCCTACATTTTCCAGCGCACTTGCCTGCCCTTTTTCTCTTCAGACTTCAACAAGCCGCACTAATGAGCGTCATGGCATGCATAATGCAAAGGCCCACCAACCACCACCCAACGCCCACCACAAGTAACATAATCGCCGCTGTCAAGTGCAGCGCGTCGCATGGGTAAGGAGAAAGATACAAAGATACACTCGTACAGAGAGATACTTCCTTGTCCAAGTGGGCAAAGCCAAGCCGAGTTCCACAGTCGAGTGCGCACACACCAAACTAATGACGATATCAAATTACACGCGAAGCGAGCGGAGCAGCTGGAAAATTTGCATGACACACTTAGGCCAAGTTACTGGAGCTGGGAGTGGTGGTGGTGACTATGTCTATGGCTTAAATCCTCAGTCTTGTCCACAACTTTGGCTTTTGGCTGGCACATTGTCAATGAGTTGTTAGCCATGGCATTTTCTCCCGGCCATGGCAATTTCTAAAAAGCCAGCCGAGCCAGCAACTTTTGTGCAGAAAATGAAAGTAATTTGCAAAAGCCACGAATCGTCTTCTTTAATCAACACAAAAAGATCGTGTGCTGCGTGGACCGTCAATGGAAGATGTGCTGCAAGTCACACGGTGAGAAATTATAGTTTTATGATGATATATATTTGAATTTTTTAAGTTAAGAAATATGCAGCAGAGGAATACTTTTGTTCTAAGTTCAAATACATCTTTAAGACCTTTTTTCTGAGCCTTAATTTATATATAAAAATATACAGAAAAGAAATCTAGCTATTTTCTTAATATAAATTATATTTTTCCAACTATTTTTCCTAGTGCATCTCCCCTAGCATGTGAAAGTAGTCGAGGGTCGCAGCAGATCGAATTGAAACGGATCGAAGTGGAGTCTCCGCGTCCAAGTCGCAATGAAAGTGTGTCCAAAGACCAGACTGGATGGCTAATGAAATTACCGGCAACTTGGCTGGTTCAGTTGGCTTCCTTTTGCTTAGTCGGTGAATTGGGCCAACTGTTGGCGCTTAATTGAAATGCTGAGGAGTGTGCAGCGACAAGGAGATAAGAATATGACAAATAAGGAAGCCAGTTATAAAACCAGTTTAGCGATTTCCCGATTAAGTCTGCCAAATGGTCAAATTACTCAAAGATAACGTCTGATGTTTGTTTTGTGAAATATGGTAACTTTTTACTGCAGTTTATTTATCTAAAAAGTGCTGAGAATGGCTAGGAAATTCAATTGGTAATTTAAATAATTAAGATAGCAAGTTAACTGATTAAACGAAATGTTTTTAAAGTACTTATACAAATAAATTGTGATGGGAAACCAGAAAATCTGGGAAACTTCTATTTCATAACCAGATCTAGTTCTTTCCAAATTATGAGCAGTAAATAATTAGCCATCAGGGCTCATCAGCAGCCTTACCATTAAATTTCCTCATTTCTCACGATTACTAAAGCTTCTTCAGCACTCGAGTGCACCACTCACATGTGGAGCACCTTTCGAGGCTGTTTTTTTTTACCTGAATTTCTTTGCATGTCCGCAAAGGCGAGAAATTAACTTCCTGCATACTTATCGCGGTCCACACCCAATTAATCAAAAATCAAAGTAAGAAAACAAAAAATCAACTCTACGTGGAGAGGGTGGAGAAAACATTCACGCGATACCTTTTTCGAATCTCGAAAGAAAAGTGCATTCCCGGCGATAGCAGCTGAAGTGCTTCCTACTTGGCCGAGGACTGTGGAGTTTTGGATCATTACTCACATCGATAAGGTAATTGGAGAGGTACAGACTCAACTTAAGGTGATTGGGGTATTCTATTTAAGGCTTTCCACTCACTCACGTCACCGGAAGATCAATGCCAAGCGAGTTATGCGATAACTTACCTAGAAATAGAGAAGAAAGGGGAGAAAATAAGTCAATAAATTGCTGGAAAATGAGTCAAGAGCGGGTAGAGAGAATTCTAATAAAAGCGGCAGCCAGATCACCAAGCGGAACCAGAACTTATATATAAAGAGAGATATATATGTGTGCATTTGCGACATTCAATTGAGTGCGAAAAATTATTTATACTTTTTTTATGGAGGGTTAGCGAACTCTTCCAGCGGGAACGACGCATTAATTACCCCGCCAAATGGATGCTAGAGCTGGAACCTTATGGCATCCAATGTAATTAGCGTTCAAATAAAATGATTCCAGGGCCCGCAGATGTCTGCAAGGCAGGAAAAGGCTTTTCATCTTCGGTTGTCAGCTTCGATTTGAGATGGATGGATGGATGTAAACACAGAGACCATCGTCGTACATCACATGCAACACATTGACCCTGAATGGCTGCTGTTTGTGGCAACAAAGCGTGGCATTGTTCGCGCCCCGATGAGAGAGTGGCGTCTGTAATTGGCCTGGGGGCTTCGATCCCCAATGGCGGTTTTCCTAATTAATATATTGTATATATGGAGAGGAGAGGAGAATTTCGAAAGGCGGAAACGGCTGTCCGAGGAGTATGCTCCATTCTACCTGTTAGCTGCTCCTCTGAAGTCATCTTCTTAGAGCTTACAAGGCCTAATCATAGCCATAAATAACTCCGCATAATACCCACTGACAGTTGAACATTTTAAATGTCACCTCTAAAGTCGGCCCACAGCCAAAATCAAATTCAATAAATAAATAAAAAAAAACACAGAAAAAATCAAGACTCGAGACTCGAAATATTTGTAGAGTAATTTTTCCATATTTGGCACTGGCCTCCCAAAAAAGGTTAAACCATTTTTTTGTGTGGCTCTTTAAGCGTTTTCAGCGCGTGGCCAAATAAAACCGCTGAGATCTACTTTAGCCAGAAATTTGTATAAACTTTTGGGTTTATTTTCGTGTCACTTGCCGCCAACTTTGGTACAGAAAACTTATCGTTAGAGGTGCTCTATCTTATCGGTTGCAATTTACAAAGATACAAAAATTTCTGTGTGTTAATTGCGTCACCGAGAGAGAGAGAGAGAGGGGGGAAGTTGTAGGCTCTGTGTAAACTCTTAAGTGATTAAGGTCAGGCCGCTAATTAGCCGGGAAGAGGGACCAATAAACGAAAGTGGGTGAGCTCCCTCCTCGGGGTGGCTGGAATTAAGCGCCACCTCAGCGGCTACTTTGAAGTGCCAGTCAGAAAGTGCAGTAGAGCCACAAATTAAATTTCCCTGAATCAACACTGGGTGAAGTCACGCCCTCCCTCCCATTGTGAACCTCGGGCATTTCGTCATTTCGTCATTTCAATTTCCTCCCTCAAAACTTTACTTTGTGCTCCTCGGACCGGTGCTACAATATCGATTTCAATTAAATATTTACAAGCGAGTAACATGTGGCTGGCCACAGTTTCAATGCAATTTTTTCCCCTCCAACTGAAGTCATCTAGGTAAACAGAATTAATATCAGTTGAGTTGTGACTGAATGCGACTCGGAACGAATGGAGAGTTCAGACTTCACCTGTCATGCACAGGGGGAAAATATTTCATTTAAAATGGTGAGTAATTGATACATTTCTTCATTTTTTAAATAATAGAAAGCCTAATCATTGTGCTGAAAATTCAAATTAAATTTAAAACTATTGAAATATATAGTTTAAAGGAAGAAAACCAATGCCAAACTAACAAAAACAATTAACTATATTAAGTGCCGGGTAATACGTAAAAATTGCGGTGAAGAAAGTGTGCTAAGCTTCAAAAATATTGTGAATGCAATTGTTATTATTGTTAACAAGGTTTTTGGAAATTTTTAAATACAAATCTAAACATTAATTATGTTTTTGAAACCATGCTATCTAGTTTTTAAATCTTTAGAAAGATCTTTAAATTAAAAAAATATAAAAACGCACAACAACCTTTCAGGGACTTTAACTTTAATTACTTAACATGTTCAGTGTCTAAAATTGATTTATATATCATTTATTTTTTTAAGGCCTTTTCAATCTAAATTTTCTTGCTGTGCACGAAAAACTGCAAACATTTCCCTGTCACGGCCGAAATGCAACAATGCCAGCGCTCTGGGTTCGTCTGTGGCCGGGACACATTCCCGTGGACAATTGCACACACGGGTCACCAGAGGTGCAGCAAACCGAAAAAAAAGGAGAGGAAAAACTGCAAAAGGAATCAAGTGGAAATTCCCAGTACCAATATCAATAGGCATGGTCAGGTTCCATTGTTCTCGCTGATCCAGAGGCAGCTGCCAGATTTTAGGGTTTTCATTCCCTATTTCCAGTGTCAGTGTGCCTATCTTGAAGGATCAAATATGTTGGACATATTTTCAAACAAAAAAATATACTTCCGCTCTCGCAGGGCTAGATTTTAGTGCTGATTTATATGTAATATGGTTGCCAGCGGCCATTTCCTTATATAGTATAGAAAAATATGATTTTCGAGAGAAAAATGACTTTGAATTGAATTTTATTTTATGTCCCTTTTATTGCACTCCACTCCTGGGCCCCGTCTCCACTCCAATATATAAATTGCCTTTATATAGATTTTGCTGATGCCGCGACTGCATTATGGGGATATAAGGAGCCTCTCCCCTCGCTGTAGACGTCCTTTTCTTTGTCTGCCATTTATCTTCCTGCGGCTGAGAGTCGGCAGAGTCAGAGGAGAGGAAGGAAACCTGTTTGCCCTGAAGGCTTTTTCCTTTCTTTTGGCCTGCCTCGTTGCCTGGCTCTGCTCTATAAATCGAATCATGTAATAACATAAAAAGAAGGGAATTTGATTGATATCGTTTAGCCATTTTATGTAAGTCAAATGCTCGAACCGCAAAATTTCATTAACTTTTAGCAGCTGCCCGCATATCAAAAGAGCAGATGCCATAATTAATAGCCATGTGGAGTTGGTTATTTTTTGCGTTTTTCGCTAGGCGGTGCATATATATAGTATATATATGGAATATATATATGTAGTAGACAGCTGGCCGTTGGCGAAATTATAATTACAACACTTGCGTGTCTGGATTGTTAATCGGGGATCTACGATGAGTTGAACGAGGCCCATGTTCTTTTCTGTTTTTTAATTTAATGGTTTTTGATTTTGTTGGTATTTTTTTCTTCTTCTTTTTCTTAAAGTAAAGTTTAATGATTCTTTTAAGCCTCCCAGCTTAATGGCTTTATTTATATTCTTTGCTTTTTTTTATATAATTAGTTATGCTAAATTCTTTTTCATCATCATTAGGATTAATGAGGCATATTTGTAATAGTTAGTAAAAGAAATAAATCCTAAAAAATATTTACTAAAAAGATAAGTTCATAATTAACAGTAAAAAAATACCTTTACAGCTCTTGTAATATATTTTTTTAATTATGATTAGTTTAATTTCATTTAATTAGAAGAATGTTTTATGTTCTATGTTTCATCACTTGGAAAATCTCCAATTGTTTCGACACCCATTTAAATGACCCACTTGGCTGGTCGCCTAGTTGAGATATCGATTCCAATCGCCAGGCCTACATTCACTTATCAATCATAATTTCCCCTTATTCCACTTGATTTTTCTTCTATTTTTGTCATTATAAATGAAGAGAGCAAAGCAGCAGCTCTCTAAGCACTCGATAACTACTGCGTTTTCCGCCACTTTGTGGCCATAGCTTTGGGGGTATTCTGCAGAACTTGGCTTTCGGAGACTTCTTGTTATGGTTTGAAGCTGGTTTGAGGTTCGTTCTCTTCTCGATTTCGCTGGCGGCCCCAAACGAGAGATCTCGCAATGAAATTGAAAATTACAGTGTGCGGCTTGGAAGAAGGCAGCTCCAAGTTGTAACCAGAAAACAGGTTCCACGCTGCGCATGCGCCGGAAAACCCGTCCAGCGATTCGCTCTGCCCCAAAGCCATGCCAAGAAGACAATATAATGGCTCGAAGAGTCGCAGCAGCCGCAGAGCCGTTCAATGGCGCATCAATAATGTTAATGAAGCTTCGAATGTGGCTTGATATTGAAGAGAAACACAAAACACATCGCTGAGATGTACAGGTTTTTTTTTTTGTTATCTCAAAAATAAAGCGGCCGGCTTCGGTACAGCTTTAGCCGGTTTTCCTTTGTCTCAGTTGTTTTTTTTTTGTTTAAGTCTTTTCCCTGTCCACCTAAATGTCAGCTGCCGAACAATGAACGACAAAAGTATCCTAAACTGCAATTTACATATGCCGACCTTTGCCTACACCTTCACGCTTTTCAGTTACGAGACCAGCTCGGATTCTCTTCTCGTTTGACGGAGCGTTTTGTTTATGTTTCCAGCTGGTCCAAAGATACTGCTACTGACCCTGAGCTTATTTTCCTCGACGCTTATGACAGCCCCACGTAGCTGACATTAAATAGCTGCTGCTGCTGCTGCTGCTGCTGTTGCTGCTGCTGCCACCCGCTGTAAAAGCTTGTAAATATTCTCTGTAAGCCGCTAACCAAAGTTGCACAAAATGCCATGCAAAATGTCAAACTGAATTTGTTGCGGCGATGCCAGCATGGAAATACTTTTATATTGTGCAGTAAAAAAGTATAGTAAAAACAAGTGGGGTGCGTATAAAAAACGTGGGGTTGAACTATGGGGGTTGCATATATTCGGAGCATTTTATGGCCAAAAAATGGGGCCAAAAGAAGCTTGAAGCCCTGCGGTGAACAGTAAAAACTATATGGTAGTTTTTTATTTACTGCTAAGAAAACTATCTACGAATTTTTTACAACTTGTTAGCCAATATTATTTTTAATATTTATTTCATTTTATTTATAGAAAAAGAAGGAAAGAGCTTGTAAACAAAGGTCTATTCTATATTTCAATCAATAGATTCTTCAATAATACAAAAAATAATACAATTCTGATAGATTTGTAAGTTTCTTTTAATATTTTGAATGCAAAAAATGTAATAAAACCAGAATGATTATAAATCTCTCATAAAGTCATTGTTCTTTCCACAATCCCCACTGTAGTTCCCTAGCATATTTCCACATCTACTTGGCGAACTCCCCTCCATAATGCTCAACTTGGCATGCCCCATGATGTTATGCTTACTGATTTCGCGGTGCACTTGTCCCTGCTTTTCCATGGAGTGGGTTAGAAACACCCCCCATTTTGTGGCAGTGTATGCGGAGGGTTGCCTTGGTAAAGTCAATTGCCGGCAGTTTGCTATGTCGTTGGTTTATGGAGATTATTATTATTATTATGATTATGACTATTGCATTCATATTTTTTTTACAGCTTTTTATACCGCGTTTAATGCAACGCTGAGCTTACAAGAGTTTTGGATGCATGAAAAGACTGCCAAGGGAGCACAAAATCAGGGTTGAATATACATTTTTAGCAGGCAAAATGCTTAAACTATTTGGGTAACAAAACCATTAACCAAAAAAACCAAATTAATGTAAATTAGAATTGAGGGGTTGGGGTATGGGTGAAGGTAAGTGCCATAAAAATAAAATCAACGAAATCAAAGCGAATGTTCAGCAATATGTCTACAGTTTGAGAGAGCCAGAACCAAAACCAAGTCAATCCAAAACCATGCCAAACACAGAGATGTCAAAGAATGAACTCCGAAGATCGAAAATTCCTTTTGAAAGTGCGTAAAAGTATGCTATGATTTATTACAGCCAGGCAATAATAATATTGTCTAGCACTCTTTTAAGCACTCCAAGAAGAGATTTCAATAGAGATTTCCTTTGACCATCCCCGTTAAACTCTAAGAATTAACTATATAGAGTGGATTCGTTCGTACCATATCGGGCCTGAAGTACACCTGTTGCGTATACATTGAGCTTTTCAGCGAGGACGTCTTATCCGGGAACAGTATGCACTTTCCGGGCGTTGAGGTGAGCGCCGTTGTCTTGGGCTTCACTGTGGTGGCACTGGGTGTCATGTTCGGATGGAGGCCCACGCCCACATCGGTTTTCTGGGCGGTCAGGCTGCTCGTCGAGTTTACTTTGGAGGCGTGCGAGAGGCGTTTCATGTGCGTCCACATCTGATGCCAGGGCGCCGTCTCTTTCTAAATTGTTTATGCCATTTTTTTTTAGCATTTATCGGGGTATAGTTGTGGTGTTGTTGTTGTTTTTGGTGTGTGTAAAGGGAAAGGTAGAAACGCGGGGCGGGGTTAAGTAAATTTTCATTTTTTTGTTGTATATTTTTGTTGTTGTTATGTAAGAGTTGGGGTTTTCGTTTAGAGTTTTTTGTGTGGGTACGAAAAAAACAGAAATAAATGGGAATTTTATAGTCAATAAATATCTTTGCCAATCGAGATTTAAGAGAAACTAAAATATATCGATTTGATTTACAATTAGACTTAAATTGTGGTTTTTAATTGGAATTTTGGTAAAATATAATATGATCTTCATATTGAGAGAATGTATCTTGTATCTGTGTTTATTTGTTTATATTTATTATATTCTATATATTCTAGGTAATTAATATTTTAATAATATAGAGCTTTATCTATTAAGATAATAGTTTATATGTAAATTTATCAAACGAAAATGGCTTCTAAAATGTTTATTTGTTTATAATAAATTTATACGAATAAAAAATTATAGTTTCCCCTAATTTAGGGTGAGAACATCCCGCTACTTGTATATATTTCTGTACCATATACGATTTCAAGTAGCTTTATATAACCCATATGAAAGCCACACGCACTTGGCACCCACTTAGCACTCAGCACCCTCTTCCACACACACTCCCTCCCCCAACTATGATGTCATATGAAGCCAAACGCGCTACCAATTTTTAATTCTATTTGCCTTGCTTGTGTTTCATTTTCATTCCCTCCAGCGAGTGTAACTCTAAGTACTGGGTATGATGTCAACTTCTGGCCATTGAAAGGCGGCTCATTGCCGCCGGCGCTGTGTTATTTCTTTTCTTTTTTTAAGTTACCAGAAATTCCTGATAAGAGCTCTGTTCTAAACGCCGGCCATTGATAAGACTTTGTATTAAATAACAACATTTATAACAATTTGGTCTGATAGCGTTGACTAATTTGTTTCCAGAGAGAGAGAGAAACATAAGAATGCCAAGCAAGAAATCAAATTCCAAAGAAATTTTATGAGCACAGTTGTTGAGGTAGGTGGACTATTTATAGGGTTGAAGAAATCGATCCATTAAGGTGAGTCATTTGGGTGGAGAAGAGGGAGTTTCTAGGAAAACTATTAAAATATGCATTGGAAAATAGAGTAAAAAGAATGAAAAAGCTGGCTTTAAATTCTAAAGAATCTTTAAAATGAGTAAAACTATACGTTATTATTAAGAAAATTAAATGAGGAATTTGCCTGTATGTCTTATAGCTTTTTTACAAGTAATAACAGCTGAAAACCTACTTTCTAGAAGACCAACTCCTTGCTGTGTGATTGATTATTCCATTTAAACTGCAATATGGGTTAACTAGACTCCATCTACCAAGATAGATGACTGCCACAAAGAGCCATTAAATTGCGCCTTGTACGACTCCGCCTAATGATGTGTTTGTGAGAGTGCAGCGCCAAGGAGTGTCCTATTATGCCATTAAAAGCTCGTAAAACAGCCAAGTCTAGGCTGGACAACACACCTTCATCCCCATCGGCATCCCTCATAGCCAACGCCATCATCATGGTCATTATCTTGATCAACTCAATTTATGTTGGGAGTCCCAATGCATTAAGAGTTCGTGCCCTTGTAGCTAAATGCGGTTATGGTTAGGGGGTCGTTCTATGGACACAGTGAGTGTACATATGTACGTACCTACTGGTATCCAACATCCCCGTTCCAAATATCCACAAGAACCCCCATGTGGTGGCACACACCAATACACACCTTCCACGCAGTTCGCACTAATCAAATGAAAGCAATTTCCGTTTGTCATGCAAGCAGTTGCAACCCCAAAAAACAAAAAAAAAAAACAAAAAAAAAACGAAAAATGAGAAAGAGTCGAGTGCAGCGGCAAACCATAACAAGTGGAGAACGGAAGCAATGAGAACGGTCAGCCAGCAATTGCCCCACAGCATGTATACTTGGGTGCACTGGAAGACATAGTAAGGGATATTGGAAACTAGATTTTTAAGTTAAATTTTAAGACCAAAATTGAAAACAAAAATTTCTACTAAGAATATTTTTATTTAATTTTATATATTTATAGAAATATAATTTTTATTCTTTAATGTGCAGGTTTTGAACTATTGTTTTACGTTCCTTAAAGAATAATGAATTACAAATAAAATAAAGAAATAATAAACTAAAAATAATAGATAGCTAAGAACACATTAAATTCCAAAAGATAACATTTATTTTTAATAAAATTTGCTTCCCGCTATTTAAATATATATTTTTGAAGAGCTCTCGAGTGAATATAAGTTTTTCAAGATACATTTTGGTAACAAGCTGCTTAGTGGCTGCAAAAATAAAGGTTTAACTCTTAAATTATGAGATTCTATATATCTTTCTTCTACTTTTTAATAATAAAACTTTAAAATTCCCTAGAATTTTTTCCTCTGCACATCCGACTGCGTTTCTGTGGGTGGGTTTCGGGTCTCTGTTTAAGGTAACCCCTTTTGGGGGCATATACACACACATGTCCATGTCCATGTCCATATATGTGCTTGCATTGTTGCTGTTGCCGTGACCCCTGTCTTTATTGCAGTTCTCTCCACCCTTTTTCTCTGTGTTTTTCTCTTTTTATAGTATAAACAATTCATTAAAACGGGAAATGGCAATTATAAAGAAATTATACACAAAGAGCAATGAATAATTTTTCTGTATTTTCAGTCAGGCTTCCCTCTCGGGGCGTGGCCTAAGCCACCGATATCAAACATTGTTTCTGCAGTGTGTGTATTTTGTGCATACTTAATGCAAAGACAGGCTTTAAGTGTGGCAAGTGCAGCTGCCTACAGCTGCCCCCCACAAAGCTGCAAACTTGGGAAACAAATGCTCGCCTCACTCACGCATTCGACTTGCAGCGAAAAATGCAATAAGACTGTGTCTTCCACATCATCATCGTCATCATCATCATTTTCTTCTTCGGCTGCAGCTCCCTGACACGCCTCGTTTAACCCAAAAGGGGGCGTCAATTGCATATGCAACATTTCGCTGCAACAAACTGCAATCTCGACTGTGCGCGGCATGCAACATGTTGATGTAATATGCAAATCGTATGCAGCTGCCATTGTCTCGGGAGATTTCCTAAGAAACATTTCTCCGGCACTGCTGCCGGATTGTTGCTGTCGTCGTTGTCGTTGTTGGCGGAAAATGAGGAAGCTGGGAAAGCGTCTCACAAAAGCCAAGGACCGTGGAAGTAACTGTCAGAATGCGCCAGATGATCTGGGAAATTCCGTAGAAAAAAAATCAACTTGGTTCTAAATCTGCTTAATGGGTGAAAAACAAGGAAAATAATGGCGACTACAAATTGTTCTAACTATATGAAGAGGTAATTCTGATTAAAGATAACGTTTTTTATAGGTTTTCTGGCTAGAAAAGCTTGTTAGTAAGACAAGTTTTTTAATAGAAAGTTCTATGAAATTATTACACATGTTCTTTAAAATAAAGTTCGGTATGAGTATTCTTTTTTTTACCATAAATGTTTCACGAGTTTTATAAACAGTCTTCTCATATTTTTTTTTGTATATTCACAATTTATGGAAAGGCAACTGCAATGTCTATATAAATGCCCACCATATGTTTCCTTTTGTTCTGTCTGCTTTATGTGATATAAAAACTGAAGCTTTTTCAGTTCAAAACAAATTGAACCATTTGTTATTTAACATATATTTTTCTGATCTTCTTTTGGAGGTCAGCCCTTTCACACTCACTTGGGGTTAAAAAGAGAGAGTCCCCACCCACAGTGTACCCCTTTCTGTAACCGTATGCAACCAATTTACAAGTTGTTCCACATTATGCCATCCCCACGCACTTAATGCAATCTATCAAAATGCATTAAAAAAAGAGGAGAGAAAATGTATTGCAGCTGGGATGCGCAGAGAAAAATGTGGGTTTTATATTATTATTTATTTATTAAATTTATATTATGACTCTGAGGCCAATTTTTAGAAAAATTGGTTGTAAAACAGAATTGAAATTTTAAAATAAGCATATTTGATCTGTATTTGTATCCCAAAGAATGGAAATAGTAAAGAAATAGCTCAGGTATCCTTTATTGAAAATTCTAGAATTTTTTTGTCATATTTATATTAATTTCTACCACATTTTTAATCCCTTTTTTGATATTTTTTTAATATTATAGATTATTTCTATATTCTCCCTATCTCAACTTCCCTTTCGGTACATAAAACTCATATATTTTTATTTTCAGTGCTCTTGGTGTTGCCATAGCTGTTGAACTTAGTGGGTCACTGTGGAGCAGCTTAATTGTGATATATCACTTTACACGCCCAGAGCGGGAAACCAAATTGAGATATGTAAAAAAAAAAAACAGAAACAAAAAAAGATGTACAAAAAAAAAGAACAGAACATCAAAACGTTCCGACAGACCCAATGAAAAGCCTAAACCGCAAATTATTAAATGCAATTGCTCAGACCGAAAAATGTAACCCACAAAAATTAGCTTTAAGGCGGCAGCAGGAAAAACATTTTTCCATTGGCATTTCCCTTTTGCATTTGTGATTTGCTCTACCTCCTCCCATCCCGTTTACCCAAATTCGCTGGCGAAAATTGCACTTCTGTGTGCCATTTGGTTTTTCTGCCTTGACTGGAAAATTCCCTCGCGTAACTGACAGCAGCTGCCAACCCCTAACATCCTCCTCCTCCTCCTTCTCCAGAGGCAGGCCTCTCGAAGAGCCTATCAAAGTCATACAGCCTCCCATCGTCATTCCCTTTCCCATTCCCATTCCCCCTTTTATTTGCATTAAGCCCGGCCATTTATTTGTATATTTTATTGTGGAGCATATTTTCCGCTAAAGTTTTCCTCTCTTCTTCGCCTTTATGAATGAAAACATCGAGGGGTTGCCAGGGGGTTGGGTGGGCGCGAAGGGGGTTTTGGGGAATGAAATGATTTTCTCTGTGTTATTTTTTTCGTCTCATTTTTATTTTTACGCATTTCTTGCGTGTCGTCTTTGCATCGCTTTTGTCTTCCCTCCCACAGTTTTTCTTTATTTTTCTGTCTTTGTTTTTCCCCAAAAAATTTTGTTTAGTTTACTTTTAGTTTATCCGAGGGGTTTTTTCGGAGGGGTTTGCTCTATTTTCTGGCTTCGCCGATAAGAAAAGTGTCTACACAGTTGCGGTCAACAAAGAAAAGAGTATAGTGTCTTTTCTAGAAAGTCTTGAATTTTATCTACATTTATTTATCTAAATAAATGGGGTATCAAAATAAATGCTGTGGTAAAAATTCAAATTTAATAAAATTAACTCTTAAATGCATTTTACTTAGCTTAATAAATAATAACTTAATAAATCTCATAATAAACTAACAAGAAAATTGTTCAACTTTTTCTGCAATTTCCGATAAGTCCCCTTGTGTTATTCTTTGATTTAAGCCTTATTTCTTTGCCCACAACTGTGTCACACACTTGTCTCTCGATTTATTCAACAATTTTCGGGGCTTGCGTGTGCGAAGCCAATTCGAAAAAGCAAATGGCCAAAAAAGACTCAAATTACCCGGCTGCAGTTTGGCTTAACCCCCACGGAAATTCTATTTTCTATTTACCTTTTCGGCGGTTACTAGGTCCACTGCTATTGTTGTTTTCTTGAACGCAGCTTGGCTTGGCGAGTCTTTCTATTTATGGACAAATTTATGGCCAACTAATTGAAGGAAAGGGTTTAATCGGTCGGCATGTGAAGTTCTTGATCAGATTATGCGTGTTTAGTGGAGGTTTTTTGGAGAAGAGGGTTGGTAGAGAGGCTTGGAATTATTCTTTGTGTATAAAAGCTAATTTGATTGCAGGCGATGATTAGAAAGCTATAAGTTTGAGTATTTACCTAAGACAATCTTTAATATATCCTTTAAATATTAATTTTATATGGTAATATATTATTTGAATGGATTATTCATAAATAAATATATGATAATTGAATTTTACCAAAAGAAGTTGAAGTTCAAATAATGTCAACAGATCTAAAATATAATTTATCGTTATTTAAGATACTTTTAAGTCGCATAAACACCATCTGAGTCATTTAACAATCTCCAATTGATTACTTCACTTTTGGATGAAGTGATTAAATGCAATACATGACTCATGCATTTATTTTCCAAACGGTTTAAGCCATTAGGCCACTCCCTGAATAAAAAAAAAATACCTTGCTCTTCGATCTTCGATAACTCTCTGTTTTTTGCCAGCAGATCATCCTCCACCTCTATTTCCACCAAACTCTCATAAATCCCCATCCCAAGAACTGACTCATCCCACAGTTCAGAGCCCAACTCAACTCAACCCCAACAAATGACCATTAAAAATCGCGAAACACTCGCATTTGCTGACCATTTGTAAGGCCTCTCTGTGCATTCGGGCGTGTAAAATACAAAAACATGTACATATTTTCCATTTATCATTCATTTTTTTCTAGGCCCTGTTTTTAATTTGTTGCAAAAACACACACATAAAGTGCACAACAAAACATTTGCACATACTCGAGCGGAATGTGTGGCGCCGTTAAATTGAATTGTGCGGCAAAAGAGCAGAAAATAAATTGACATTGAGAGTGTGTAGAATTTATTGAAATTGTTTTTTGCCTGCCACATTGTTCGAGGGCGTTATGGAAAAATCTTTTATAAAACCAAAAAACAAAAAGATAGAAAGAGTTTTCTCTCTGGGTGCCTTCAGTGGAACCACCTTTCTGCTCCAGATGCGCCCTAAGTCTTGGCCCTTCTGCAACTGCAGCCAAGTGCAACGGCTCGTTGCAAGATGGACACGGACTTGGGGGTATCTCCACTCTGTGTGGGTCAAACGTATATCTCAAAGTCCGGCACGTAGCAGGGCTTTTTGCGTTCAGCATTATTTTCTGGCTTTCCATTTTGGCCCCCACTCATAACTCCCTGGTCTCCGGTCTCCGGTCTCTGGTTACTGGGTTTTGTCTTCGCTCGGCGGTGTCTGTGCGCCTCACTTTTGCTCACATTTCGCATGGCCAACTAACGGGCCGCGTTGTCTTTGGGCCAATGCCTTTTTAAGTGTGACTAATTATGACTCGACTGTCTCGGGCACTTGAGGTGTTATTTCACTGGGCCTTAAGCCGGAGTTCAACGATCTGGGGTTTAGTATATATACAAATGTATATAGGCTCCGCTTAGCTAGGGGGAAGTGACCCAAAACCATTGCAGACCTCACATTGCGCCATTTGTATCGATTTCGTGAGAGGGGAAGAAATCCTGCAAGATTTAGGAGACCAAAGGAGTGTAAAAAGTAGCAAACAGTTCACCCAAGTAAACTGAACCAATATTTTGGCTGCAGTTTCCCAAGAGCCGGAGAGACAGGAGACAGGAGAGTTGCTGGGGAAATTATGTAGGCAATTTGGCCCAAAAACTCTTACGTACAATTTGTTACGAGTTGACAAGAAGGCAGGGGGATGAACAGGAGGAGCTAAAAGCCCAGTCTGTATCAGGTAATCAGTCTTTGCCTCGGCTGCTGGCTAAGGGCCAAACAGAATTGATGATGTGACATAAGAGAGCTGCTAACTTTGGCTGAACTCGGCACAGGCAGTTACTCAAGATAATCGGGAATATTTTGGGGCAATATTTAAAGATAAAATCTTAGATATCTGTAAAAAAAAAGAAGTGTGCCTCTATCTTTAAGCATATTATTAACATATATCTTAAATTGAGACCCAAAAACCAAGCTCGTTTCGGGTTTAACCATCATATTATCTCTTCAATCATCATTCCTTTGGCCAGAAACTTCCCCTTTCGTATCCGAGATAAGAGTTCACCAAATCCTATTCCATTCCATGTTAGCTCATCGCTATCTACGAGCATAACATTGTTATTGCCCGGCTAATAGATACCTATATTTCGCAATTCATTATCTCAGTTTATGTTTTCAACCGTGGCACCGGCAAGGTGAGAGGCAGGGCCGCCTGCTACCTGAGAACTCCGTTCTGAGCTACCTGACCACTTCCACTTCCACATGCGTCGTCCGAGTAAGCAAAAAGAGAGATACCCAACAGGCAACAGACAGTAAAGCTTTAAAGAAATAAAAATGAGCAGAGCCTAAAGAGGCTTTTGCCAGATGATGAGACCCCAGTCAAGATAAAAACCGCCAGCGATAAGAGCGTTAACAAAATAATAACAAAATAAAAAGCATTTACATATAGCCAGAAGGTCGTGCCGGGACAGCCAGAAGTAGCCAAGCCCGAGGAGTCGGAGTAGCTGGGAGGCAGCTGGAGTAGCCTTACTCTCAGACGGTCAGTCAGTCACCTATAGCTCGGGGGACGAGAGGGACTTGGGACTTGGGCCATTAGTGAAATGGCCCTGTCAAGAACTGCGGTCGGGACAGCAAAAAAAATGTGTGTATGGCTTATTTGGCTTAGGCCCTCTTCCCGCTGCCACTTCTATTTGCCTTTTTCCTTTGGCTTTCAACGTGCTTCATTTGGTTTTAGTGGAAGGTAGCAGCCACTAATTTGCAGCATCGTGAAGACATTTGTTTCGGTTATGGACCAAATCTAATAAGAGCTTTATGGGGATTGAAGAGCCTGGATATCTATCTGAACATTAAAGGGAGTCCTCTATTTTTTTATACGGATCACAAGCAGTCTGACATTGGTTATAAGAGAAGTCGAGAAGCTGAATGAATGCATTTCTTTGTTTAAAAGTGTTTTAAATATATAGCAAAGTCTGAGCTACCTTATATTCCTTTTTTGATTAAATAAATAAGAATCTTAAACAAACTTTCCTCTGGCAAAGCTCTTTAATTTTCAATAAAAGAGTTCCACTTTTAATTCCAAGTTTTATCTATAAATAACTCGAAATTTAGCTCTAAGAAAATGTCAAGAATTTTCATTGCCTGACTAAAGATCTTGCGCCGACCATTTATCAGGCTTTCAAGGTATCCAAGAATTATTTGACGAAAAATTTCAATAAATTAAGAGATAAAATTCGTGTCTTCAGAGATTCCAAGATTCCCGCAGAGCCCACAGATGAACTGCTGCGATAATGAGCCTCGGGCACTTGTACTCAGTACTTTGTGCCTTCATTATCGCATCACACGCTGCCTCGATCCCCGCCTTAATTGTAATTTATATCCTAGTGCATCGCTCGCTCACACACACTCACCTTGGGATCCAGTATGCTCCGCTCCAGGCTATCCTCGCGATTCATGGTGGTGGCTGTGCTGCCGGTGCCAGTGCTGCTCCCACCGCAGCCTCCATTGCCACCACCCTCGCGCTGGCTGCTCCGCTCACGTTCACGCTCACGCTCCTGCTGCTCCAGCCGCAGACGCGCCCGCTCCACACGCGCCAGGGTCGGACTGTCGAGGATCGAGGGAGCCCGTGACGGAGGACGCGAATTGTTAGCCGCATTTGTGTGGAGCTGCTGGAGCTGCTGTTGGAGCTGGTGGTGCTGTTGCTGCTGCTGCTGGTGGAGCGTCTCGAGCGTGGCACTGTTGTTGGAGGAGGTCGAGCCGGGCGTGGGCGTGGCCGATGACGAGGAGTTGGTCATGGTGGCCGTCGACGTCGTGGACGCGGATGTGGTGTGCATGAGCATGGTGGTTGTATCGCTCGGATCGTTGGGTTTAGCGGTAACCTAACTGCAACGCTTTTTGCTTATTATATTTATTGAGGGGGGGAATGTAGCACTTTCTGGGTTCTGGTTCTGTGTTTGCTTTAACTGTGGGTGGGAGAATCGAAGGGGGTTTTCCATTAGGCCTTGTCTTACAAGGGGGTGTGAGGGGGTTTTCTCATAAATAAAAGACTAGTTTTTATGGTCTTTGTACGTTTTACAGGGACTTGGGGTTTTCTATTAGTTTTGTTTGAATTTTGAAAGGGGTCTGAGTCATTGTGTTGGCTTTATTTACGTTTAAAACTTTAAACTGTTTAAGTAATAAATAAACATCTAAGAGGTCTTTATTTATAGATTTTTGCATGAAAAAACTTCTCAAAAATTGCATTTTCTGAAAATAAGAAAGATATTTCAAGGAAATCTCCTTCAAATCGTCATAAATCTTTACTTTTAAAAGTTGTCCAATAAAGTTAAAGGTTTAAAAATATTATTGAAATCAGAAAGGGTGTTTTTAGATAAAGTAAATTTATACCTAAGCTTGTTCAAACTAATTTTCCATATTTAAAATATTATCAGCTATTTATTTTCCACATAAAAATAATAATATTTAAACAGTTTCAATTCAACCCTTTCAAACCTATCAAAACCTATAATTACACCTATTTTTATTACACTTTAACACCTCTTTGGATATATTTATGTCTCTCTCAATTGCATTTCTTATCACTCCCATACATCCACTTAATTTATGACTCCTCTATCTGTCGCTGGCAGTCGCCAATTTCGGCTTTTTTATTATTACCATTTTCCTTTCAACAAAACCACAAAGGAGTCCAGAGCAAGCAACAAAAAAAAAAGTAAGAAAAACATGAAATATCGAGAGAAAAAACTAAATAAAACCAACACTAGAGAGCAGTCAATAATTTTCACAAAACTGGTTTTCTTTTTCGGGTTTTTCGGTCTGCAAAGGCAGGTCTGAAGTCTGTAGTTGCAGGTAGTTTTTACTTTCGCACAATAAACACTGCGTGGTGGATCGTTGGTTGGAAGGGGGTCTCTCAGGGGGGGGGAGGACAACTGCAAAGTGCAGGCCGCTAAGATACAAAAGTATCTTTTTGGCACTCGCAACGATTCTTGGGCACTTTCCGTGCCATTTTATTGGCCGCCTGCTTCAGTGTTCAGTTTTGTGTTTGCCGAGTATTATTTATATTTTCTTGGCGCGTAGCATTTCGCATACGGGATGCCAAACACGTTTGTTTTCATATTTCCGCTGACATATTAATTCTTGAATTTGGATTCTCTGGCAGTTGGTAGTTGGTAATTGGTAATTGGTTTTGTAGCTCGTGCACACATACTTCTAGGATTTAGATTGGATTTGATTTTCGATTTGGCAGCGCGTCGCGTCGCATTTCTTTGCGGTTTTATTTTGTTGGCAATTGAAAAAACCAATTTTGTGGTTGCAAAATTTTATTTTCAAATCGAATTCGAACTGAGTTT
Organism: Drosophila truncata; assembly: GCA_008042515.1. Classification (NCBI taxonomy): domain Eukaryota; kingdom Metazoa; phylum Arthropoda; class Insecta; order Diptera; family Drosophilidae; genus Drosophila; species Drosophila truncata. Next base: position 222,106 of record VNJQ01007519.1, read on the forward strand.
TGGTGAGTGTTATTCAAGTGAATCGCGCAAAGCAAGCGACCGTCCACGCGAGCTGCTCGTCGATGACTGGCGCGTCGGAAAACTGGTTTGCCAGGCGAATCTTGTGCATCGGCATGCGGGTGTGCCGCACCACTTGGTCGGGGTAAACAAATCCGGAATACGGGTTCCACGGACTCATTCGAACATGTTTGAGTTGTGTCCGCTTATTCCCTATATTTTTTCATATACATTCATGATTGGGTTTAGTCAGCGCTGCATTACCAGAAATTATTGAAAAAAACCGTAATCTCGTACTTCCCGGAAGTCCAAAAATGTATTTCTTTAATGTTTAGATATTCTTTGGATTTTAGTTACTCATTGCACTGAAGATACTTTAATATTTGATAACATTTTACTCAGTTTTTCTTAGCTTTTTAGTTAATTTACAGGTTAATTAATAGAATTTGCAAGTACTCACTGTATTTAAAGGGCTTACTTTAAAATTTCTGCGGTGACTCTATACTTGCTTTATTTTTTATTATTATTTTTTATTTGTATCGTTTTCTTTCACTGATTCTCTTATTTTGGACCTATAAGAAATGTATTATTCTTCTTTTATTATATTACTTCATGCTAGACAAATATATAAAATTAATTACATTAGCCGGTGTTCCGTGGCTGTGCAATTGTCTTTGGAAATTAAATTTCCCAAAACAAACTGACTAGCAACCAACTCAAACACAGCCAACAAGCAACACGAACTCAAACATGAGAACTTCTTTACTTTTTGGTCAGAATAAAATATTTTTAAAGGTATAAATGCATCTTCAAACTAAAACAGAATGGAACTACATATAAAATTGTATTATTTTTCCATAAAGTTAGCAATATAAATATTGCCAGTACCGTTGTGTGCCTTTTTGATATATAAATAGCTTATATTCTTTGTGGATAAAGTGATTTATTTATTTCCCTTTGAATTGCCTTTCAGTTTGTGGCTTAAAAACAGGTTGTTCCCTTCGCCTTTTACAGAGTACCTTAAGAGGTTTATGATCTGCCTCTCTCCCTCTCTACCTCTCCAAAAGAACCACAAATTGTTGCATGTTGGTGTCTCAGTTCAATGTCCCAGAATCGTTTGAGTTGCGTTAATTGTGCCGTCTCAATGAAATAATCGAACTGTAGAAAGCGAATAGCACTTGACTCATTGTATCTCAATGGTATCTTATGGTAATTTCACGAGATGAGTCTAGATGGGGGACTCATCATCATCTTTTGGGGTCTAAGAGAATGTCTGGGATTTCTGTCTCCCCTTTCATAACGATGATTCACAGCGGATTTCACACACTGGCACACATGCAAATTTTTGCGGTATGCGAATCACGCAATTATGCAAATCATCGGCAAATCGCTATCTGTCTTTACAGAAGACGGAACGTGCCACTCTTTCAGATCTTGGCCAGACTCTACAAGTTTTTCGGTTTACTTTCTCATTGCGGAATAGACATGCCGCCATTCATAGGTATCATATGTATATGTTATCTCCACATATATATCTCTTTTAGGGAGGGGTTCTGTGTGTTGGTCTGGCGCCAGTCATAATTTTTTAATTTCGGATATAAATGCGTTGACAATTTGTCGCGCATCGCTTCTCATGTTTTTACGTTTGGAGTTGGTTTTTTCGGTTGTGTTTTGGGATTCTCAGATTCTCAGAATTTGACGTGTTGTTCGAGAGTGAATTTTATTTTTTGATTTTGTGTCTGGCGGCCGTCACAAGTGGCTTTGATAACTTTATTGGCTGTGTTCTCAATGCTATGCTCCCCCCTGTTTGTGGCCTCTGTGTGTTCGTGTAATTTGTTGTGATTATCGGATCTTGATTGAAGGCTTTAGAAACGTGATCGGGGGATGGGAGACCCCAAAAAATTGTTCTCTAACAACGATCCCCAATCGTTATATATGTTATATAAAAATTATGATCGAGGGTCTATTGTGTCTGCTGTTATCTTATCATTTTTTGGATTATAAGCATAAATGAAGGGGGGAAAATTAAAGGGAAAAACAAGAAATTATAATTTGTTACCTATTTATAAATATAAAATATTAACAATAATAAAATATTTATTGCTTTTACATTTCATAAGAACTAAGAAATCCCAGAGAAAATTCTTTAACTCTATAAATACACCTTGATATCAGCTGCGTATTTCCCTCTAATTGAATCACAATTGAAGTTATATTTATATTATAAACAATTTATATATTTAGCAATTTATAGCCCGACAATCTAAGTCTTATCTAATCGACATACATATAAACATTCGCTAATAGACACCCAAGTGTGCCATTTGAGGGGTCTTTTCATAATCATTTAAATACTTCTATGGCCCCTCGGAGCTCTCCCCTTGCCGCAAAAGGCTCTGTTCGTTTGTGGGCTTTGCTTTTTCTCGGTTCTGTGCCGCATTTCCGTTCCGTATTGGAAAAAGCTTCGTTTTTGTTCTAACATTTTCAATGGTTTATCAAAATGCCGGCGACGCCGTTTCGTCTGGTCGCCATTTAAGACTGAAGTTTCTTCAGAGCTTCCTTTCCCTGTTCTCTGCTCGATGCAAGCTTTGTACATACTTCTCTCTGTGCATATCGGATTGGCCATATCTTTTGTATGCACTCGACGCATTCGAGAAGTTTTTTCCCCCTTTTTTTTATCGCAAACTTTGGCTGGGCAGGAAAAGGCGCGTACGGACTTTGCCTTGCGCTCTCTCTGCCCGTCGCTTTTCCCTAGATATGATATTAATTCAATCGTGTGAGTATGTGGAGATTTGTCATATGTTTTGTATTCGCTGCATAAAACAATGCAAAAGTGACATTTCCTCAACTCGCTTTTCGCATCTTATCAGCTGGCAAAGCAGCAGCTGAGGTCTGAGCTAAAGAATATGCTGGTTGCCAACGGCCGCCTTTTATTTTCTCCGTTTTCTCTGTATTGTCAGTCGGTCTTTAATACTCCGCCTAGAGTCTGACTGGATTGGCCGATAAGCCCCACTACCGAGTTGATAATATAAGGCAAAAGAACAAGCTGCCGGAGTCAAAAGAGCAAACTGCGCTCTGATTGCCAACTGACGACTGTCGATTGACGATTACTGCCTGCGTGAGTTTCCTATGAAGATATATGTATGTACACTTAATATCTGAGGTACTTGGACTTGATATATTTTAAAATGTAATCAGAAAAATAAATTATTCATTAAAGGGAGTATTGCAAAAAGATTTATTAAAAATAATCTATAGAAAAGCCGAATAACTATTATTAAGTCAAAGTTTCCTAAAATATAAAATACATTTTATAAAATAAAATTCCCAAATATTAAGTCATTCTATTCCTTAAAAAATTCTCCAATTTATATTAATAATATTTAGTCTCCCAGTCAGAGTATCTTCACTTCCTCAATCAAACCATTAAACATTTGCATGAGCATCTTGCTTATATTTTTCCGATTGCGAATTTCATCTCGCCAGGCTGATGATGTCTTGTTTTCCAAACCATAAATCACTGATAAAATTCCAAAGTATGCATAAACTGTCAGTGCATTTATATTAATTTAAATGGCTTTTTTGCGGCAGCCACTGATTGTGTATTTTCCTCGGCACACACACACACACACACACACTTGAAGTATATCAGCTTCCGTGGATTTCTCGTGGCCAGGCACTGACCATGGGCAATTAGTCAATGTGCGGCGCTTGTAATAGAAACTAATGGCTTCCCAGTGCCACTCCCTTCCCGGCAATGTCCACTCCAAATTCCCCCATAAAAGGCATTCCTAAAAACACGCATTCTTCTAGTTCTTCTAGTGACTTGAAAGAGACCGTGTATTGGCAGGGGGGCACTTTTAATTAGCTGTGTAGATTGGTCAACGAAAATGAAATTAATTAATCCCAGCGATGTTAATAACTTTATCGGCGTTGACAACTTTATTGGTCATCAACTTGGAGGCACAACTTTGATTGAAACGAGAACAGATTTAATGGAATAGGAAATAAGATGAGGGAACATTTATAATCACTTATGAGGACGTTCAACTTTGATATGAAAATACAAAAGACTCTGGTATATATATAATTATGGGATTAAAAAACATACTAGTATCTTATAAATACAAAATTTTTAATATCTTCAAAAACATTATAAGCATTACTTATATTTTCTATATATATTTAATCCTACTAAACCAGAACCCATTACAACTCTATCTTGTCTGTATTCTCTTTACCTTTTGCCGACTTTAACTGGATCCCTTTCAGCCTTGACTTTATCTGCCGCTTCACTCTTTTTGTGAACTCTTCTTTTGAGGCCTCTCACTCACATACCAATTCACATTCCTTGACCTGGAGTTCTACCTGTGTCCGTTGGCTTTCAGGTAGCCGAAAATCAACTCATTGAAAAAGGCTCATAATCTTATTAGAATTCGTTTGTGGTACACGGATACCTCATTTGAATTGGTACAGAATTCCTTAGAGTTCATTTAATTTGCCGGCATTTCTTTGACGCCCGTCTGTCTATAATAATTCGGGTTTTATTTAACAAATAAAATCGCCTGGCCAATGACTTATGAATGAAGGGGTATTGGGGCTGAGTCATGACATGGGTTCTCTGGAAATAAAATAAAGATAAAGATGAGATCTTTGATGATGATGATGCCAAATTGATGGGGCTTTATAAATGACTGATTAATCGCTCGCATAAAAGCCGCAAAATTTCATTTTTTCCCCATCTGCAATTTCGTATTTTGTATCTGTATTTCATTGCCGGTTTCAATTGCCACTTTCGAGTAGAAGCAACTATAAATTCCGAATTTTCATTGCATACTTTTAAGTGGCCATAAATATTCGATGACAAACATTCGCAAAGATGCACTTTTAGGTGTTCCCCCAAAAAAAAAATAAAATTATATATCCCGCAGAGAAATATCAACTAAAATGAAAACTTTAGAACGTGATAGTTGCAGAGGAGGCGGAAACGGAGGCGCGTGCCCAAGTGCCGCTTGTCTAGACTGCTCAGCCAGCAAATGTCAAATGAAATAAATTTCTAGGAGCGAGCAAGGTAAATATTAGTGAGTAATTGGAAAGGCTTTCAAAAGCCTGGTGGAGGATAAACGAATGGAACACTCCTAAATGCCAGTCATTGTTATTTGTTGTGGTTGTATTTTCTTCTATTTTTTTTTTAGAAAAAAAGTTAAAGAGCGAACTGTGAAGCCTTTGAGAGAGTCTAGGATTTGCAGACTTGAATGCATTGGGAGTTAACGAAGCAAATCAAGGGAAGAAAACTTGAAAAAATGTTGAAATAATATGTGAATTTTCAATACACTTTTTTGTGTATTTAAAAAACATTTACAAATTAAACAAATAAAATATAAAAAAGGGTTAAGTCCTTCCTAAAATTTGTATTTATTTAATCCCAATATTTATTACAAATTACTGCAAAAATATTTTATAAAAATTACTTAAAAAAAATTAGTTTTGAAGTAATTTTTAGTATTTAATAAAAGGAAATTTAAATAAGTAACCAGATTTTTTACAAGATTTTCCCCTGCCTTATTGCTTAGAGTATTTCCAAATCGCCAGTCGCCTTGGTCAAATCTTTTCGAGGTCCCTTTTTCTTGGACCTCATCCCCCGATTTTCATAAGGAAAGCCCCAAGCCATCATTCAAAGGGCTCAGCCCCATTTGGCGTTAATTAGTTTCGAAGGCTGCGGGCGTGCGACTTTCACCAATCATTTACAACAGCGGCGGCTCTCCCCGGCAGCCAGTCTTCAACAAATCCAACGATTCTCGCGCATTTTTTTCCTCGCAGCCAAAACAATTTTCATTAACAGTCAGTCGCCGTCATCGACAGTTGCTGACATGCCTTTCCCGGGATCCACTTTTGGCCAGGCTTTATCCCGTTCTCGTGTCGTTTCTCTGATTACACATTTTAACGCCATTTTTGGCGCAACTTTTTCCCTTCTGACTTGCGCTTGTTAAACCCTTTAGGCCATGGTGGGGCAAAAAAAAAGTTTTTTCTTGGCCAGAGCAAAGCAGAAAATGAAAAGAATCCCAATGAAGGGTTAACAAGGAAAATTTGATTTATTTGATGAGTTTTTCTGTTTGCCAGAGAAGACGCATTTAATGAGCATGAAAATGAACTTTGCGAAAGGTTGAGCGAGTTTTGTAGAAAACAAAAACTAACAAATGCTGGCAGGGAATAACTTTGAAAGTGTAATTAATCAGGAAAGTGGGAATTAAATGAGTAGTTAAATGTACAGGATAATCAAATAAATGACAGGTATATTTTAGATATATTTTTAGAAGAAATTAAACTTGAAGAAGAATTAGGTTTAAGTGAAAGCGATACCTAAATTAATTAATTGAATATTTGTTTTAAAAAAGGCAACCTCAAAAAGCCTCTTTATACCAATAACCATTCCTTATATTCTTTATATACTATAGATAATCAAGTTTCATTTGAAATGTCCTGCTCTTTCCATATTCATTGCCTAAAAAGTATTTGTTTTTTGTTTTACTTAGCGATTGACAACTGAAAAGTTTCTTTATTCCCATTTTATTGTCGCCTCTTTGGCATTGTTTATGTATGTCACATTATTGTCTTGCCCCTCCCAGTCCAGCTTAGATAGAAGACACAGAGCCCTCTGAGATAGCAAATGGAATTCCAATGCACTCCCCCAAAGTCTGCCCAGCCTTCAGTCGAAGATCTCTCTAATAAACAAGCGAAACATTTTCGCCCTGCTCTAAATTCAATAAAAAGCTAAGAAGCCAAAGGGAAACTTTTCAGTGTCGGCAACAAAGCCGCTGATTATCCAAGTAGCTTCTTAGGAGTCCTTCGGATGGCTGCCCCTCCTCCTACTATGTGGGCGTGTCAAGGAAGCAAGTGACATGAATAATTCCCAAGTCGGTGGCGGGGCTAACATATCCATAGCCGAACCGAACCCTTATTGTAATCACATTTGGGCAAACTCAAATGGAAGTTGTAAATTCAATTAGATTTAATTTACGCAACTTTGCAACGAACCGAGACGAAAGCAAAACTTCAGACCTAAAGTTTTACTCACTCAGGTATACTCGGGTATATATATAATATAATTAACTAAGAATGCGCAGTCTTAAAGTTTATGCAGAACTTAAACAAGTCGCCGCTCCTGCTGCTGCTGTGCCAGCCAAGTCAAGTAAGTGTCTGACATTAAATGTGCAAAAATTGCAAAACTTTTCTCATATAAAAAGCATATTAAATCATTTTTATGGCAACATTTCTTGGTTTTTTAGTTTAGAGTTGGAGAAGCAGTCCCAACCTTTTTTTCCACCTGTTTACATTGTTCTCACTGCGGTTCCTTGTCTTCTTGGTGTCTTTTTTTATGCTCCTCTCATTCTCGTTTTATGCGCCATTTGGCCAGCCTCGTTTAGTGCCTGCTCATGGTCTAGGTGTTACTTGTCTCCACGGTGCGTATGAGTGATATTTTTACGATAGATGAATCTAGAATTATAGTTCATTTAGCGCATTATGAGTGAGATCTTTATGAGCACTTCTCGAGCATATTTGCAGTTAAATTACTGTCATCTAAAATGTATAATTTAATGTACCCTTGAGGGAGTTTAGAAGCTTGAACATTGTTTATTTGAAACACTTATTAGCTTTAGGGAGAAAACTTTTAGAGGATTATGTAGAAATATTTGTAGGAATATTTCGAATTTATGTCAGTTTTCAGCAACAACATTTTCTATTTACAAAAATATATAACTATTTTCTAGGCATTACATGTCTCACAGTGCGTATGAGTGATATTTTATGATAGAACTGTATAAGTAACGTAAATTTTTAAAAGTCTTAAGAATTTCTATAAATTTTAATCCTGGTTTATTATGATAGTAAATAAAATACTTTAAATTATTAAATATAAGTACTCTGATATTTAAATCTTTGATATTCTACAATACATTTAAAGAAAACCACCAAGTTATCGACCTCAGGTCAGTTGCCTTTGCCTAGAATCCACCAAAAGAAACCGAAAAAACAAACAAGTAACTTTTGCCGCATTTCTTTTTTGGCCATTGTAAATCAAGTCATCTTTATGTACAGATATATATTTATATATACTATATACGACGTATATATAGCCAGTGAATTATCATAAGCAGTCACGTCAAGTGTTTGGCAACTGCTGCAGTGAAATTTCCACAGAGAGAGAGAGCGCCAAATAATCGGAATGCAAAATAGTTCGCCCGCAGCAGCTGCGGCCGACAAAAGAAAAAAAGTGAACTTGACATTTGACATGTGACAGCGACTGCGACAGCCAGACAAATAAAATGTAAACAAAACAAAAGCCGTAGAACTGAAATCCGAAACACAAACAAAGCAAGAATAAACGGGAGCAGTTGACAGCATCATAATTTGTCGAAAAGTTTGAACCCAACTATTCCAATCATGCAGAAAAAAGGCAGGGAATAGGATGTAATTCCCTTGAAACGCAGAAATATTAATGAAAAGACCGATAACAGATGCTGTGGGACTGTAACTCATTCCCCTCAAATCCAATGGAATTAACTAACAGACTATAAATTTAAGACTGTTACTCATTCCCGCCAAAAGCTGAAATGTTAATTTACAGCCCACTAACAGGTGATGTGAGACTGTACCACTGCTGACCAAATTCAAGGTTACAACATTAGCTAATTGGCTAAATATGGCTAATCCAATGGAATTAACTAACAGACAATAAATTTAAGACTGTAACTCATTCCCGCCAAAAGCTAAAATGTTAATTTACAGCCCACTAACAGGTGATGTGGGACTGTACCGCTGCTGACCAAATTCAAGGTTACAACATTAGCTAATTGGCTAAATGTGGCGTGACTAAATGAGCTGGCAAATGTCAGCATGCAAGAGTTGTTAAAAATATTTATGATATGCCAGATAAGAATAGGAATTATGGCATTAACTGGTGACTGCCATTAAAATTCCTTAAGCTGAACACCCAAAGTTTTGTTTAAAGAGTAAGTGTAAGCAGTCAGTCCTCTGCTCGTCTCCCAATATAATATTTAAATTAGAATTGAAATGTTAAAAAGGCTGCACGGCTGGCAGGCAAACGGCTCGAGGCTCGAGGCTCATTGGCCATGACGGTGATAATCTACCCCGGAGACTAAACAGGCCCAAATGGAGCAGACGGCACAAAGGACGAAGGACGGAAGTAAAATGCAAAACGACAGGCGGCAACAAAGTGTCAAAGCCGCCAGACAGCCGACAACCAGCAAAAAAAAAAAAACAACCAACCAACATTTTGTTAGACAACTGACAGAAAAAAGAAGTGCATAATAAATATATATGGCGTGGTTCGAATGCCGTGAGGACTATGGAAAGTAACCGCAGGATAATCAAATTGGAATAATTCAAAGTGACCAAAAAGGAACTACAATAAAGGCGCCACCAGCAGGGAGGAATATAAAAATAGAAAAGAAGACAAGCGACAACAGCTTGTTGGCCAATAATAGAACTTCTCGATTGGCCAAGAGGCTTTGGTTAATACTGAGAATTGGCTGGCGTTGATTTCATTTGGTTAACAATGCCATCAAGTGGCTGGGCAATAAGTTTATTTTAAGAATTGTACGCAATGTAGGACAACAAATGAGGTTTTCAATCTGCATTTCAATGGTCATCGGTTTTTTATTGAGCTTTAAATATATTTTACTAAAGTGTCCCAGTAAAAGTAATACAATTTAGGAAGCTGAAAGTGTTTTTTAGGTTGTTTAAAGACTTTAAAGAGGTATTAAAATTACTATTTTAAAGAAAAGTAATTAAGCCCAAGAAATCCAATTAAAAAGTGTGTTTCTTTCAACCTCTAAAGGGTTTCTTGTTCTAAGAACATTTCCATTGCCATTTACATCAACTTCAAGTGACATAACCCTGAAAAATCCTACACTCCTTCTTGCTCCTGCCAAATTGTGAAAGGCCTTCGGACTGCAATTGGCCTGCAGCCAATTTGGCGCTGGCCAAATAGGAAGCATTAAACGAGAGAGACACGACCATGTGTATAATCCTGGCCGGAAAGAGGCATTCCCGCCTCCAACGCTCTGGCACTGGTCACGCACTCTCGTTTGGCATTCATAAATCGCTTACCAAACTGAAATCTTAATCAGATTTGTGCAGCAATTTGGATGCCACTCGCCAGATCCTGCCGACCTGTCCAGACCGTAAATAGCAATTTGCCTGACAGACAGGCAGCCAGGCAACAAAACGAGAAAGGAGAACGGAGCAGAGCTAAGTGCGTTTTATCGAAGGAATATTGGCGTGCAACTTTGATTGTGTTTCTGATTGGCAGTGAACGACATTGAACGTTCGCATAAATGCCAGAAATTCATGAGGCCAAATTAATTTCATTAGCCTGGCAAATACACATAGCGCATACGCCACGTACGCCAGCCACATCGTCCAGCTGTTTAGTCAGTTAATTAAATTTGATTTGGCTCGCACACAAAAGCACGGTACACCTTCAATTATGCAGCTGGGAGAGCAGGTAGTGCTTTTAGTTTCAATTACACACTTGCAATGCAATTGAAAATGTCCTCAATTATTCAGAGCATGCTCTAATGGAAAACTTTAGAGTCCCCCCCTGACATAGATACTAGATAGTAGACTCAGGTCAAGGCGACCACTACTAAAAGGAGAAAGCGAAACCTGCACCCTGAGGATTGACATAGATAGCGATGTCATTAGCATGAGCAGAAAGCTATTAACTAATTCAAATTGGTAAGGAAGAGGAGAGTTAGTTAGTTCAAAGGATTAGCTAAAGAAAAATCTTATATTTAAAGCTAAAACTCTACAAATTTCCCATTTAGCAAAAACTTTTCACTCAACTTTAATCTCAACTTGAGGCAACCCCAGTAACCCCCCATTAAGTTTCTCTTATGAGTTGCCCTTTCCATTAAACTTTTTGTCACTGCAGGCAAACATCATAAAACCCTTGAAAGGTTGGTTCTTCTTCTTCTTCTTGGCCACCACCACCCTCTTCAAAAAAAAAGAAAAAACATAAAACACTTGACCGCTTGACCTAAATTTCCCAAGCAGTGCTGGCAGGATCAACGACTCTCGTCGCCTGTCCCTTTTTTCGGACGGGGTCAAAAGTCAAGTGTCAACAAAAAAATAAAGAGCGGAAGAGAACAAGAAAAATGTTTTAAAAATTCCAACACGTAGGCAATTTCTAGATGATGCGCATAAAACAAGCTCTGAACTACGAAAGCAAATTCTCGGGGGCGGAGTTCGGAGTTCGGAGTTCGAGTTAGAGAGTTCGAGGCGGAAAGGGTTATATCTGAGTCGCCTCATTAGACACTCACTGGCAGCCGTCATGATTTCCACTCAAGCAATCCCCTCATATAGCTTGGCCCGCAGGGCGAGAATTGGCGTAAATTGATTTGAGCCCTGATAAATTTCGAATGCCTCGAGGGCTGCTTCACACTGCCACCTGCCTGGAAAATTAGAAATTACCAGAAGCAGGCAGCTGCTGATTTTTAGAGGTGACAGAATAGCTTTTTTCTTGTTGCTGAATATTTAAAAAATAAATTAAATTGAAATTTGTTAAATAAATAATTCAGAAATATTATTATTTTAATAATATTTTATAATACTTCAAATTCTGATAAATTTCGATACTTTTCTTCTGGAAACAATGTCCATCTTCTTACTTAAACTTGGTTCTTCACAAATGTTTTATTAAAATAAGATTAGGATATAATATATACCTTTTATAGATTATATACTAAATCAATAGCAATTCACAGGATGTTTTCTGTATAAACTATACCTTAGATCCTTTCGTTAACCTCCTTTTGGCAGCACTAGCGACTTCTGCTGTTAGTATTGATAAGCCCCATGCTCGCACGTACAACATTTTAGCACACTATTTGGAAAGCGGAATGGAGGGATAAGGGGGAGATGATGCCGGGAATATCCGCCCTAGAAATGTGTCAATTTGGCGTCAAAGACATTGACGGAGCAACAACATGTTTACATTAGCAATAAAACAGGCGCAGTACCATCTGAAATTCAAGATGTGCCAGCTGCCATCGGGATAAGGCGGGAGGTCCTGAGGTGCTCACGTACCAACGAGTGGGGGAAATTAGGGGAGTCCTGCCTCCTGCCTCAGCCAGACAATAACTATAATTGTCGCATCAGCATTTTTTTTCTCTCTCCTCCCGTCACAAAGCCAAAAAGCGGGCCGTAAAAGGAGCCAGTCATGAATCCAGCATTCCGGGAAGGAGGTAAATTCCATTAAACAGACGCAGCAGACACAGACGCAGACAAAGCCGGAAGGCTCGTCAAGCGATTCCATTTGTAGGTCTGCCCCCCGACTACGGATTCCGTTCTTGCTTCCTTGCTGAGCCCTGAGCTCTGTGAGGGGCATATCAAAAATTCTTAAATTAAAGTCAATTTGAAGACGAGTCGGTGGGGTAGTTCGAATCGGTAGATGATGACGGGAAACTCAGTAGACTTGGTGCTGAGACCTGCTGCTGAAGTGAAAGTTAATGCTGATTAGGAAAATTGAAGTGATAATGTGTGGGTAGAGAGTGTGAATCGTAACACTTGACGATATAACCTTAGAAATAAAGAGGGAAATAATGGAAATAAGCAAATTAAATGTTATAAGTTATTGAACAAAATTATAAATAAACAAATAACCAAGTAAATAAAAAACCGTGAAGATCAAAGCAATTCTTTGTTCTTAAGAGCTCTCATTTATCAAATTCTCTTAATAAATGCAAACAATAACTTTCGCTTGTCTTACTATAGAAATTCCCCGAAAAATTCTGCACAAAATCCAGCAAGTAAAAAGCATTTTCCCTTTTCCCATTTTAGTCGAAATAAACAAGCAACTTTCCAATTTCCAACATTAATTAACAATTTGGTTTACATGGCATTTTGGCTTACAGTAAGTTTTCTTAGCCATTTCGGACACAAACGAAGTGCTAGAAGGTGCTACCTCGGTATCAGCTGGCGTTGGACTGGACAACGTTTATTTTACGAGAACATTTTAATCTAATTTAGCACACTTTAGATTTATATTTGCTTAAATAGAAGTTATCTGAATGGCACGTGCCGGGCATAAGCAATGGCCAACAACAAAAGGGAAGCTCTTGGTGGTGGTCAACTGCCAGGATGCCAGGGTTGTGGCCGAAGCAGAAGGGCCAACAAAGGATCCACAGAAGCAATTTTATTATGGTTTATTTCGTAGCTGGCTGGCTTGGAGCCTTTGGAATATTTCGGAGACGTGCAGTCGCTGCAGTTGCTGCTCGACTGCTGCAGTTGCCACAGTCCCCTTACAATCCCCTCTTTCAGATCCAAACACAATTTCCTTAGTGCAAAATGCTTACTGCTTAAATGCAATCAATTGTGGCAATTGTTCGTCCCTTCAAGGCTGCCACAGGAGGAGAGTCCCAAGGCTAACCTTGTAAACGGATATTCCCTAACCGTAAACGCGACGCAGGAGAGTAAAGAAAGAGTAGATGGCATTCAGCAGCGACTGCAGCATCTTCAGATTCATAGGATATGTGCCTCCCACCAGAATCTATGGAATATATATGTATAATGCGTAATAATAATAAGACATAAGTGGTAATAAAGTGGTCAAAGGACCTCACCGCCAAAGGCTTTTGGGAACGCATTATAAGAAACTTTAACGTCTTTTGTGTGTCCACATCAAAGTCCATCCAATTGCTCTCATAGGCAGCAATGGCAATGTCCAAGCTCTGCAAGAAGCATTTATAAATAAAGATAATATTTCAAAGAAGATTGAGTACTCACTTGAAAGTAGAGTTCATTGGCCACATAGTAAAGAACCACACTATTGGCAAATATCATCACCATATAGGCTATGACTATGACAGTTTGGGCAATGGTTTGAGCCTTTAAATAAGAAAATATAAATATAAATTATGGTAATTATCTAACAAACATTACTTACAATAATAAGAGAGAAGAGCAAGACACACAGCATGGCTCCAAAGCACAGGAACTCTACCAAATGAAGATGGGTATTCAAGGCATTCATTGAGTCTACCAAACTTGAAGTAAAAATATTTTACAGCTTAAATTTTGTAACATAAACACCAAAAAAAAACTCTTACCCTGCCAACTTCAGTTGAAATCTTATGCAGGATATGATCTCCTTTCGCACTTGTTCACCCTTCAACTTCTCTAGGCTCCTCAGTTTGTGTTGCAGCACTTGACACATCAATATGGCAAATAGTGTAAAGGTCACTATCATATTTGTATAAGGAATATACATGCAACATCCCATGGGAGCCATAATGGCCTGGATCACAAAGAATATCTCATAGTAGGGAGTGGCATACTTGTACTCATCAATGGTGGGCAAATACATGCCATAGGGAAGTACTAAATAAATAGAAATAAATTAAAGTAATAAATATATCAAGAAAGTAGTCGCACTCACCTCTTTCGGAACCAAAAATGGGATAGGTAACAAAACCTATGCAGGTGCAGGTGCCCATTAATAAATTAATTCTGCTTATGAACAAGGAGAGTCGTGTGGCTTCTGCCACCAAGTCAGCCACAACAGGATCCTTGGACTCCTTAAAAATTAAATCGTTTTTAGATATAATCGTTAGATTTTTCGCCTTACTCACCAGCAACTGAACATAGTACGACTTTAGCATCTCAATAAATCTCTCGTAACTTCCTCGCTGAACGCACAGTAAAACACCTCTCACAATTGTGTTTGTAAACAACACAGCCAGATATACATTTCTAATGATAAAATCCAGGGATTCCGTGCTTAGATATATATCCACATACTGCGTACAGTTGATCATTATATAGGGTCCCATGGCCACATAACGCCGCCAATTGTGAACGAAGAGATATGACCAGAACTTCATTAGCTTCAGAGTGCTGCCAAAAATGGGCATTTCCACGGTATCCATTGATTTCAGTTCCATCCTGAATGTGACAATGTCCACAGAGGTGTGAATTAACCACCGAATACTGTCTCTGTTTTATAGTTATCCTGGCACTTTGAGGGTGAGGTTTTCCTGGGGTTGTCTTGTCCTGATGTCATCATTATTAGCACTTAATTAATGGGTTTTCATAGTGATTGCGGGTGGGCAAATGTGTTAATTAGCGAGCTGAAGGCGGTTATTACAGGTGTAAAGGATACAATTGGATTTTGGGGGTGAAGTCATTACACGGGAAATTTAAATTTTCAGGCAATGAGTTTCCTTTGAATTTAAGTTAATAAAAATAGAGTTTTTGGTTAAAGTTTCTATGAAAGAGGTTCCTAACTCTGTTATGTGGTTTCTTCCCTAAGAATTCCGAACCCGAAAGTTGATTTAAGTTTCCTTTTCCAAAGCCTCACTCACTTAAAGGTCCTTTGGACTACTTAACTTCATTTAACCAATACAAAGAGGGCACCTCAACATCTTCATTTTTCATGGCGTCCGCTCAGTAGTCCGATAAAAAATCTTAATCGGTGGCAATTTGTCTGGGGGAAACCCACAGAAACCCGAAAAACCTCAGGAGCAAACCAAGGCAAAAAGCAAACAAAAGGCGGCGTTCAAAGAGCAACCTTTTTCGTTTGGAACCCAAGGGGGGACCGGGTCCCAAGCAAACCAACTACACATGTTGCCGACCTCCCCAGAACAATCTGTGTGCCAATTACAAGTTGTAGACCCTCGGCATCTTTGAACTTTGAACTCGAGAGGAGAGAACTCTCTGCCCCTCCATACCCCGTATAATATTTATGGCCAAGGGAACTGAATCATTTGTCATTAAGTTGCGACGAAGGCAAAAGGAATTCCATTTACTGCCATAGATAGCAAAATCTTAATTGAGTTGCAATTGGAAAATATATATTTATTTTTGTGTTGTGGACAGCGGCACAGACTGAATGTGTTATCAATCAGACAAGTTATTAAAGCAACTTTTGCCTTAATTACGCTCCCCGTTGGCAGAGACTGATAAATTGCGTATACGCCCTGTTTATCCCCGAGCCACGCTGTCACTTGAGCTTTATATCAAGGTGTTTGCTGCTTACACTTGATCTGCTCTATGATGCATGTGTCCCTCTTCCCCCTCGCTGTCTGGCAGCTGTCTTAAAACGAAACTTACTTAGTTAGTCCGAGAGCAAAGTGCACTGAGGAAAAGTTTTCCCAGCTTAAAGCAAAAGAGCGAGAGATTTTCGCAACGTATTTGGCAGTTAGTTTTTACGCTGGCCAATTATAATTTTAATTGGCAGAACGTGGCCATTAAATGGAGCCAACTATAAAAGGCATTAAGACAATGGCTGGAAATATTCACGACTCCTGGCTGGCAAAATATCTTAATACCAACCGATATGCTTTAAGTGTTTCCCAAAAAAGGAAAAAAGGAAAGGGAGGAAAAAGCAAAAGATGGTAAGGAAAACCTGCTTCAGGGCGCAGCACCTTTTTGCGAAAGCGGAAACTAACAAGCAAAAAGGACGAAGCAGTTGAACTTGTAGCTGGCAGCCTGTATCTTGTATCTAGTATCCCTGCCTGCATCTGCACTCGGGGAAGCACTTAACACGCGTTATGAGGCGCTGCCTTCGGGGGCCTGGGGAAAATGGTAGAAACTTGCAACTTTTCCTTAGCTGCTAAGTAGGAAAATCGCTCCCAGACAGGAGGAGCGGGGATAACTACGTGTCATATGACAAGTGAAATGTGCGCAAAATTACTTGTTTAGCTGCGGTTAAGACGCCTCAGACATCGGACCTCTAGACCTCTCCACCTTCAGGGAGTCCTGTGTGTGTGCGAGTGTCTGCAAAAGCAACTGCAGATATTTGCATTTCTTGAGGTTTGCTTTATGAATTGCACGCCAGCAAAAGATAAACATTTGCCAGCCAGGCCATGAGTGTTTTTCCTGCCAGCAAAAGTTTGTGGCCAAGACTAAATTACAGGCTAAGATGAACAGGAGAATTTAATAAATGGAAACGATGGGTTTTTATTAAACTGCTTGTTGGGGCAAGCAACCCTTGGGCCAGGGCAAGAGGAAAGTTTGTTCTACTTTTTCCCCCCATTGTTGTTGCGGATGTTTTTCGCCTCATGAATACCTCAGGGGATGTCATTTGGAGGCGCCGAGTGTAAAAATTAAGCAGCCAGAAGGCGAGGCAATAAGTGAGATAAAATTACTTGGCATGGGGGCCCTGGCTAAAAGTAATTGTAAAGTATGCCAAGAGGCGTGGCTGACAGCCTCAAGAGATCCGTTTCCCTTCTGCCGCTTTTGTCTCTCTTTGTGTCAGGATACAAAGGAAGCGCCAAGAGAGCGGAAAATGTGGCACAAGGTTGCCTCACTCGGCTCTTCATGTGGGTAATTAGTCAGAACTTTTTCCTTTCCTTTCGCCATTCCTTAAAGAGTCAAAAGCAGACTTCAAGTCCTATTCAAAATCATAATCAACGGAGAGTGTCTCTCACTCTCACTCGCTTGAAAACGTGCTTCGAAATGTGGCGAAACTTTTTCAATCTAAAATTATCAAAGTAAACATCAAAGTTGATACAGCAGGCAAAAAGCGTCAACAAATTAGCAAAATGGGAGAAAACAGCAAAAGGGAAGCGACAAAAACTGTCAACATGAAAGGGACACTGGGAGAGGAAAAACTTTTACAAGCCGGAGCAGCACAGCAAACATTTTCACACCTCATGAGTGGAATTTAAATTTCTCTGCTTTCTCACAGAACTTTCCTCGTGTTTTCGTTACTCATACGCCCCGTGTGTGTCGCTGGTGTCTGTAAAATTTCATATCAATTTCGTTGGGATTAAGTTATATTTTAGTGCTCGGCAAGGTGTTTATAGCAAGTTCCCTGCTGAGATTTTGAGCACGTGCTAGTCCTCAAGGCTTTCACACTTTGTGTGTGTTTTCCTTTTCGTTTCGTTTTTTCCCCTTTATTTTTTTTAAGCCGAGTGGAGATTTTCATTCCGACCAAAATATTGATACAGCCTCAAGTGGAAAATACTTTTAGCTTGGAATTTTCCATATAAACCTCGTGGGAATAAACTGGTAAAAGAAAGGAGCAAAGAGAAATAGGAAGTTTGATAAATAAAAGGGATTTAGATACTCATTACTTTCTAAATAAATTTATAAATAAATTAAAAGAGAAGAGACCACAAATAAATATATATTGTTGTTTATTCCTTCTATCATAGTTCGTATTTTATATCTTGTTAAGTATTTGCATATAAAATTATATTAAAATGATTTATTTTATTATTTAGAGATGATTTATGGTATTATCTTTCAAAAAACCTCCGTTTTCGACCGATAGAGATCATTAAATATACATAAATCAAATCAATACCATTGAAAAATCGATAAAAATTATAATAATTATAAGAAAACTCAGAATTTAAATTTCCTCTATATTATTAAATATTAATAAGGTAAATATAAACATATTTAATATAAATAATATATTTTTAAATCACTTTTCCTAAAACTTCTTAGCTTCCAGACCCTTAAAAAATATTTCCTTCCCCTTGCTATTCATAAAACATCCCTTTTTCCTTGCCATTTCATCTGTCAAGTATTATTTTCTCCCCTCCATTTGCCGCATTGTCATTCCGTCATTTCGCTTAATTCAATGAGTTCTGTGAGCAAAACTACACACATGTGAGTTCGCAAGTACCGGAATGCTCCATGGGCCGTTGGACATACAAATCATAAAAGTCATGACCCGGACAGTTCATAAAAAATGCGGCCCAGGGCAGCAATTGCCACACAAACAGGCGCATTATTCCTGGATACAGACCCCCAACCCAAACCCAAACCCAAACCGAATCCAAATCCCGATTCACAGCATGACCGGCATATAATTCAAACACGTACCAATACACGTAGTACACGGGACTTGGCCTGGGCAAAACGATTTGGCCGACGGTAATCAGGCAATTTCATATGAATAAGTAAGCAGGCTATAGCGCCTGAGTGTATGCAATAAATTCCGTTGTACGAGTATTACGAATGCGCCCGACGCCCCGACGCTGCTTATGAAAATTTTAAAAGCCACCAAACTATGCACCCGACTGTGATTGCCTGTACAGGCACCACCCGCATCCCAGAAACAACAGGAAAATAGAAATTTATTACAAGGCAACGTGCAGGAGGAGGCCGAGCCAAGGTGTTTATTACTTATTTAGAGCGGCAACGCCTCCGAAAAACTCCTGGAGATAGAGTCCATGGTGGCCGCCAAGCCAGGCGTGAGATAAGAAAAACAACTAAAATAATATATGATTAAGAAGAATAGGGGATACCCTACAATTATAATCAAATAACTTGATTTAAAGGATATGAAAAATAATAAATATAATATGTATTTGGAGATATTGCTCTTTATAAACATTCCCTTATTTTATTTTTTATTAAATATATTTTTCAATCCTTATCCCTTTGTCTTTATACCCCTTGGGGCACAGGTAACCCAAGAGGTCGTGCCCCTCACAGCTGGTAAGGCGGCAGTGGAGCTACTTGGCGGGGAACCCCACTGAGAGTGAACGTGCCTGAGGCTTTGGCACCGTCAAGTGCCAATCGAGGACTCCTGGAGAGGCCAAGTCGTGGCCCATTAAGTTGAGGCTGGTGAGCAGGACGATCGTGAGGCGGCGGCCACTAAACATTTTAATTAGAAAATTTTGCACAGCCAGTTGAGCCGACCACAAATCCAATTATCAAGTAATTATGCATTTAATTTGGCACGGCGGCGAAGCGGCAAGCAGAGTATCCAGTACGGAGTCGAGTCCTTGGACCCGCTCCTGGGCAGCCATTAACGCAGATGGCTGGCCATCAAATCAGCTCAACTCGACGGCATCAACTGCGTGCTGCATGTGTGGTGTGAGAGTATGCAAAGTAACAAAAACTTTTTCCAGGGCTTGAAAATTTCAATTTCATATGAGTCTGGCCGGGCCAGACACCCTACGCCCACACATGTGAATAGAATAGTATGTGTAAGGCTCCACTGTACCATGTATGTATGTATCTCTGGCACGCAATTAAAAGTTGCTACCATGTTTTGTCGGCTTCCAGACGCTTATTACAAATGTCGAGACCGGCCGACCGCAACCAAAGCGAGGTCAAGTGCAGTCTGCAAATGTTTTTCCTTTATTTTTTTTTTTTTTTTGTAAATATTTTTGAGTGTGTAATTTATGGACGCTTGCCTTGTAATTGGCCCAGGTCGTGGTTCAGGCTTTGAACAACTTTTGCCCACCATTGAGATTATTTTTGGGCCCAGGACTACCATAAAACTGTCAACATGCGAGTGTTGGGTCTGCCACTAGGCAAATATTTACCACTCGAGTGCCAAGGGTTCAGCATTTTTTCCGCGCTCTTTTTGTGCCTTTTTTCGATTTTTCTCTGCCTGAAATAGTGCCAAAAAGCGAGCTAAAATTTATGTGGTGACCTGGTTAAATATCGGCAAACTGCAGTCGGTTAAGGCAAACATGCTAGATATTAAAGAAAAACTCAAAAAACTGCTCAAAAATCATTTTTATAAGGCAAAAAGCTAAAGAATAGAGAAGTTGATGTATTAAATTGCTTATATATTCAAAAGTCCCAACCTTAAGGTATTTGTGAGTTTCCCTTCTAATTTGATTCCCTAGCGAATTACCACCTTTATCTGCATATTCTTTTGGCAAATACCCGGAAAATGGCCCAAGGAAATCTTCTTTACCTTGGCTGGCCATCAATCGATAGTCACAGGTCTATCCTTGATTGGGCAGGCCTGAAATCATGTTTATTTTCAGCCCCAGCGCTCTGTCCTTGCTGTCCCCGGCTGCCTTGACATACTTTTCGAGGGCGTAAAGGAAAGAATTTGCCTAAAAAGAAAAAAAAGAAAAGGGAAGAGTGAAAACTTTTCCCCCGACCTCAGCTCTAGTGTCGATTTTGCGTCAGTTTTCTACGCATGTCAGGCAAAGGTTCAGATTGATGAGGGAAATCATTCCCATTCCCATTCCCATTCCCAACCTTCTTCTTGAAAAAATAATCCCCGGCTGCCGCAGGAACAATTTTCCCAATGATCACTGATGCATAAACTTTAAGGAATGCATAATTTATTTCCTTTACTTTTCCCATTTTTCATAAAACTGATTTTAAATGAATTTTAATCGAGTTTTGCCCACTAATTGTTTGTTTTGTGTGCACCGTTGATGCAGCAATAAATTAATTTGCAACATTTGCATTAGTTCGAGGAAACAAAAAATAAATGCCATAAAATTGTGCAACGTAGCAATGATTGATAAATATTTAATGCACATAATTTAATTACAAACATTTAGCGAGTAATAAAAACTGCAGGGCAGCTTAAAATGCGCAGACACACAGGTGCAGGCAGGTGGGCTTATTTGTTCGCTTTTCCATGCATTTAAATTAGTTACATGCATTTTTTATTAGCATATGTCAGGCAAAAAAATCCAATCCTGTCGCGGCTGGCATTTTGTCATATATTTTTCGGGTTCAAACGCTAATAGAGATTGATGGAGGTGAAAAAATATACGAAAATGGTATCAAATTTAAGAGAAAAAATACGAATTTAATGCATTTTATTATTCTTTACCTTTAAAAAGAAAAAATACATATAGAATTCTGAGCCGAAGTCAATCAATCAATATCAGCCTGGAGGCAGCCATCCAATGTGTCAAGTACTTGTTTGGCCCACAAAAAGACTTTTGTCCCACTTCCATAACATATTTGGGGGCCGCAACTATTTAGTCAACCTAAATCCACAAGCAAAGTACACAGGAAACGAAGACGAAGACGAAGACGAAGACGAAGACGAGGATAGGAAAAAAACCAGGCGGCAGACTCATCAATAAGCCAGTCCAATAAACAGGATGTATGCTCCAAGGCGCCGCCAGCCGGGATTTACCAACCTCTATCCACCTCTCAGCTTCTCTCCTCAATCAGCGCGGCCAAGTGGAAAATGCCTTGGCGTAGCGCCCTCTGACACCTTGTTAGGCGGAGATAGACAACCCGGCCAGGAGACTTATTAACATTTAGATGAAACGCCACAGAATTCGGGAGGAAGAACAGGGAAGGTGGTACAGCATAGCTTACTTTTTATACAGGGTATAAGGATAAGTAAAAAGGGTATACAGTTTATACAAAAATCAAGAGATACGAAATGAAATATACCTAAATTTGATATTAAACCTTTCTGCCTGGAAAAGAAAATATATCTCCTCAAAGTTCGCCAAAAAATAACATAAACAACATAATATTTACCTGATCTTCAGAAGGAAGTATTCTCTAGTCGATCCCCCAACTATATTACTTTTTTCTTACTTTCCATTTGAATGCCACAAAACTGGCAATGAAGTCAACGATTTGCCTTTACTTTTTGTGATTTAATTTATACGCTGCTGCTGGGTGGTTGGGTTAATGGAAGGTAGCTCCGCTTCTATTTGATTGCCAAATAATTTGCATTGACTAATGAAAGCAAAAACTCTGAGCAAAACAAAGCACAACAACTTTCCCTGGAACAAAGAGGGAACTTTAAAGTTCTTCCTGGAACTTGTCTTCCCCTCCCCGGACAACATATACTTCCGACGACGAAAAGTTGACAAAATCTGCAAATTACTAGCCTGCGGGCAGAGAGACAATTGTCGAGGCAGACAATTGAGCCAATTGTCTCAATTTCTGGCTTCCCCTCCCCCTCCACCATTGTTTGCCATTGTCTCTTGGCTTTGTTTTATTTTCCAGCACGATTTTGTTTAACCAGGAAATGCTAATTTTGGCCGGGATTAGTTGAAGAGTACAGTTCCGCACAGAAAGCTGGTCAACTGGCCAACTCATTAGCCATGCACTCAGCGTGCTAATGAGCTTTTTTGGGGCAGAGGCCAATAAAAGTGTAACAAGAATTGCATGATTAGTGTAAATGCCTCTCGCCATAAAACAGGCTAAAACGAAACCGCAGCAAACACATGTGTTTGTTGTTGGCCTGGTCAGGGATTATTTGGCTAGGCCCGAAAATAAACGAATCTCCCGAAATGAGTAGGAGCCACATGCTGGGGCCATTGTTGGAGGAGGCCTAACCTAAGCTGGAAATAAAGAGGAAAATTGTACAAAGAAAATCGCTTAAGACAGCAAAAGTGTGCTAAAGTGGAGCTGGACTTCTATGGGTAAGGTAACTTTGACAATGGCCTAGGAATATAATAAGAAAAATATAATAAAGTGGATATAACAAAGGAACTACATTTAATATTTGTTGTTGATTTTAATTGCTGAGTCAAGCAGATGTTTTGAAATACATTTTATATTAGAAATATGCTATAGTATAGTACAGTAATTTGATTTAAGATGAAAAAAATAATTCTTTAGTAATAAAATATATTTAAACAACCCTTAAGATACATGGCAGAGTATCTAAAACCCACTCAATACCGCTCAAATCTGTGGCTAAATAATGAACTCGAAATATAGAGTGATCTCCCTTCCAGCTTCCCAGCTGTTGTAACTAAATCTAGATTTGGACGAGAATAAAACGAAATGTGTGAGCACAATAATCGTAAATATGCAAGTGAAGCGCAAGTAAACGTTTGTGGGATAAACCAAAAGATAAACTACATAGACACAACACACACACACAGAGTCGATACCTTAGAGCATCTTTATATCAATGATTGGTTTATTTTTTTAGTGTCTGGTTGGTATTATTTTTTTGGCTAGTCTCTGAGAATAGACCACTTCCTAGACGCCTAATAAAACCATAAATTTCCCACTCTCTCAGCCGTAACTTCTCTCTTTCTCTGTTGTTTATATTAAAATGTAAGAAATTACGCTCAAGTCATGCGTGTGCCACATAAACAAGTGCCGCACTCTGGAAAAGTGACTGTGTGTGTGTGTGTATGCGTGTGCGGTTTCCGCTTTGCATCTGTGTGTGAGTATGTCTGGCGGGTGGGTTTTCTTTTCCTTCCAGGAAGCAAAGCCTCACCAATCAATCTTTATCAAGTGCGCTAATTATACGCATTAATAATGACAGCTAGCAGGGCGAGGGATTGCACAAGAGAAGGGGAACTCCGGCACACACGGCGTATACTTGATGTCTTAAAGCTGCGCCTGGAAGTAGGCAACGAAATAGTTCCTCTGAAGAGATATGAGAAATGTTGAGTCAATTTTCAGCATCAGTTATTTTTCTTAATTCTGGTTTTAAATGTAAATAAAGAGATATAAAAAACTTAATTTAAAATGTAGCATATATTATACTTACTTTATTTACTTTATTTCATAAATTTCTTTAGAAACCCTTAAATTTAATTGCAGAATAAAATCTGTAAATATCTGTAAATCTGTAAGAATTTGAAAAAAATCACAAACACAAACTATAATAATCTCTAACATTGCTTAACTTTAAGGTGCAACAACCAAAATCGAGATATAAATAATGCCCAACTGGTTTTTAATTTCTTTCATTTTTCCACACCAGCGACGACAGCAGCGACGACAGCAAATTATTCGCACGGCAAGGAAAAATAAAAGGGATGCGGAAGCCACTGCAGACCCGGGTCAGGAGTGAAATAATGTAAAACTGTTCCACAAGCATGCAAGGACAACGACAACGACAACGCCGGCAGCCGCAGGATGAGTAGGGGAAAATAACTTGCAATTAGTTGCTGTCAGCTGCTCCTGTGGAAAGCTGTGTAAGTATTCGTGCTGGAAACTTAAAGCCAATACCAAAAATGCTTGGTATAAAAGCAGAAAATGACATTTGGTACGAGAGTTCTTGGTCGTCGTCTGCCTGAGATTTTTCACTTTCCCCCTTGAACTTGAGCTTGGCATTGGAAAATTCAGAGTTTTTTTGGGACTTGAAATTGAATTGTGAAAGGAAACGGAAATTCTGTTTGGCTAATGAAAATCAATGAAGGAACTTTTTATCCATTTTCAGTCTCTCTAGCTGCTCGAAAAATGTGTCTGGATAAACCCAACGAAACGTGCCAGAGAGTCCCTGTGAAAAATACCTAAAAGATACACAGCTTTCGTCTTAAAAAACATGTTTATTTGCCATTTAAGCTGTCTTGAGTACATCTAATCTATGCATAATTATGGTGAAAATATTTCAGCTTCACACTCGCACACTCACACACCTGCTGCGGTTTTGGCAAAACGAAAAGGCTTAAGGCCTGGCCGGAAGGGAGAAAATCTCGGCAAACCCGAAGCTCATTATTATGCACAAGCTGTGCCCAAGCTGAAAATTACATTTTGATGTCCTACATCGTTGAGTTTTGTTGATATTTTAATGGATTTGCTATCGAGGAAAATGTTCCGTAGCCCGAAGGCTGTCGCATTGAATTTGCCATTTGAATTTTGTATGAAGTTAACCTCAGGTGAAGTCTATCTAAAAGGATAGCGGTGGTTGATGGAATAAAGGGAACACACACACTTGCAACACAATAAAATAGGAAATAAAATTTAAAAGCTAATGGAACTTTAACGTGTGTCCGTTTCGGCAAAAAAAAAAGAAAAATAGGTTACCCACACTAATCCTTCCTAATTGTTCATTAAATCTCCACCGACGCCCCATCGACATCCATCTTGTGCGGCGGGGTCCCGAACATTCTATATCTTTGTCCCCCCCGAGTTTTTCACACGCTTCCAAGCCATAAATTCCAATTAATTTGTCGCATTTTATTTTCCCAGACCTTCGCATTTTATTATCTTTCTTTTTTTGGGGGGGACCAGAGCTACCCTCTGAGGGGAATACGCAAATCATTGTTTTATCGCAATTTAATTTTGTTTTCTGCTGCAATAAATAAGTAAACAATCGAGTTAAAAACACACAAAAAAAAGGGACTAAGAAATCCAAATCAACTGAGTAGAGCTCTGTTACTTATTTATAACAAATTACCCTATTACGTTGCTCTTTTGCCCGAAAACCTCATCAATATTTAAGGCCAAGACATTTTGAGGGACTCCGGAATCGTGTCCCCGGGAAATTCCATTAGAAATGTGTCAAAAAAATGCCATAAAATATGCAATAATGGTCAGGCATTGCACATGCAGTCGGGCCAGGAATTGGAGTCAAGGGTTCTACGGTTTCCGTTTGATATTTGCCAGCTGCAGTTGCCGTCTAAAATGTACGCCGTAAAATGCCAAAACAGACAATAGCCTCTTCCTAGTCTTCCTAGTCCTTCGAGGGTGTGAGACAATGGATCCTGGCATTGGGCAGGACCGAACTCCTTGCGGCTTTATTGCATGCAAATACCCAACAACAACAACAACGACAACAACAACAGCATATAACAGGCCAAGAGCCAGACAGTTGGCCGGGACACGTGAAATGATGTGCAAATCTTATTAACAATTGCTGCCAGGAGCAGGCCACAGAAGCGGATCCTTTGGCTACTTCCTACTCCTCGATAGCTGTGCTGAGTGCAGTTTAGTTGCTGCCAACTCCTTGGGGGGTTGTTCTGGCCAGGAATGGCGGCGAAGGATTGTGGTGGCCAGCAGATATCGTTAAAGGTGTCCACGGAGTGCAGGATTCGCCAGTTAGCATAGGCAATGAGTATAGTCCTTGGGGAAGATAGATATTCATGTGGGGACATAAAGAATGGTGTGTGAATTTTTAGGGAGCATTTTTAAAGACTGAACTTTAATGAAAAAAAAACTGAAAACATCGTTAAAAATATTTTTCTAAAAGTTAATTAGGATTTTTAAGAATAACAAATGTATTAAATACTGAATATATCATAAAAAACACAAGGTATACTTATTTTGCATTATTATTATGTCAAAGAATATGTATAAGAAATTCCTATACAGTTTTATTGAATGAAAAAAGGATCTCCTGCAAACAGGACATTAAAAGATCATCAAAGCAACTTGCAAGGGATCCTAAACCTTCCCCCTTTAAAAACCATACTTTAATAATCCTGTGCAGTGACTCGTCCCTAATTTATTCACCATCCATAAACAATTGCCTTAAGCTCCCTTAAATTTGCATGACATCAGCTCTTCCAAGGCTACACTCGTCCCTTCCTCCCCAAAAAATCTTTAGTTTTATGTCATGGCGTTAGTCACCGCCCGCAACAATTATGTGTGCCAAGTTTTCGCCGGGGTTTTTCCATTAAAATCAACTAATAAATATCCAGAGGGTTCCCCAGAGAGGCGAGTGGACGTGGACCCCAGAGAAGAAGTCGCCGGCGGATATTAAACACTTAAATGCTGGCATAATTTTTGTGCAAGAAGCGGCTGAGTATTTAATTTAATGCGGCATTCCCGCACCTTCCTGCATCCGCCTAAATCCCCGCCAGAAGCTAAGCTGAAAACAAATAAATTGAGCCTGAGGGTGGAGGAACTCCTAGCCCGACAGTTGGATAGACAGACAGACGGAAGGAAGGCAGGAGGAGGAAGTGGAAGAAGGTGGTGGTCCTTGGTGGTGGCAAATTAAAGATTAAACGCTGGGCAAAAATATTCTCGGGGTCAGTCTGGGATCCAAAAACAATGTCTGACTAGACAGGCAGACAGATGACCGAACCGAGAGGGGAATGTGGGGGCCAAGTAAAACAAAAGCTAAATGAAACACAGGCACGCTGCCACTGGATCCCCGACTCCGGATTTCCAGGTCCCAACTCTCGATTCCCAGCCAGGAATGAAGCAGTCAAAAGGTCCGAGAACTCGACTCCCAATTTATGCGCATTATTAAAGTAAACGCATGAAATGCCCGGAATGCCCTGGTCCTCCTCCGCCGGAACTTCAGAAGATGACTGCACATGGACATGGTGGAGCAGCTCCCCCTTCAGTTGGGCACGTTTGTAGGTGTCCGAAGCGGACATTTATTTATTTAGATTTTGGTTAAAGACAACAGGGCAGGGAATGGAAATGGGGAGATGGGGATTCTCTGGTCTGTTCGCTGTCGCATCTTATTGGTGTTATTAAATCAACTGGGGAGGAAAGAGGGGTTTGGATTGGGGCAACAAATAGTAAAAGTAATGGTTTTACTAACCAAGTACAAGATATTTAAATAATAAAGGTAAATTAATATTTTATTAAAGGCTCCTAACTATTTTTTAACTCCTTTTTTGCTCTTTTGTTCAGGAATCCTTTCTAAACAGCTTCCAACTTAAATACCAAAGCTTCTTACACCCACATTTATTTCTGAACAATCAAGTTAATATTAAAGGCAATCACCATGGCCACAAAATATATAACCAGAAACCAGGAAGCCATTTGCCAGCCACTGCTTCATTAAGTCCAAACTTTTTGCGGCAATAAAACGGATTTATGTACACCGCCAATAGCAGGAATTATAAGTTTTTAATACGTACCCCCGACCACCTCCCGTGGCCCAAAGAAACCTGCGTAATGAGGCCCTGGTGCAGTGCGTCGCATTAAGTGCGCGCCATTTGAAAGGCACCCGCAATGGCCGACTCGGGGCATGATGGCCAACACAATAGGCATAAAAATCAATTATGAGCCATTAGTCCGGGGCCAACGCCGAAGAAGATGCTAACAAAAGGCCAGACCAGTGGCAGTGGGGCCAAGAGGAGGTCATAAATCATCTGGGCAGGCTGTTGCTCCCAAGGTTCCTTCGGGGAGGAGAGTCCTACCTCCTGTCTCCTACCCTTCGTCCTCGCAACTTCAGTTCAGTTGTTCACGCATTAAATATTTATTTAGCAAGATTTTAATGGAGCCAAATAAGTTAAGTGTACGAAACAGTCCATGGCCATAACAGAGCACAACAGAAGGTGGCCCAAACACGTGTTCTCCTGGGCCCAGGAAGCAGGCAGTCGGAGCTGGAGACGTCATGGCAAGCACACTTTGCCCTCGCTTTATGTATTTGACAGCTGGAAGGGAGGCTCTTCTGCTCGAGGACACGGAGGACGCACAACCCCAGACAAATTCATTTCAGTCGTGCGGAAATTAAATGCATATTTGACCTATTTAAATTTTTGAGCTAGAGCCAGTGTCGGGCCGGAAACAAGTCTGGGTGAAATTTAATTTATTGTGAACGATTTTTCAATTCGTTGAGCCCGCACAACACAGTCGTCAAATGATGTCGGACACCAGCAACAGATGATGTCAGACGGAACTGGGGGAGTTGAGTTGTTGATCAACATGGCAAATGGTTAAGGTTATTCAAACTGAATGCTATAAATTTATGGTGGGGATTTAATTTGGTTTAAAATAGATATTTGCTGTAATTTTGATATAAAGAAAATATGTCTTGAAATAATAATATGTTCCAAATGTTCGACTACTGATTATCTTGAATAATAATACATATATATAATATATGAGTAATTAAATATTAAATAATGAAGAATATAAATCTCATCTTGTGTTGACTGCACTTGAACTTGAATCACAATCTCTGCGGTTGCCCTTGGGGTCAATAAATACTTTATAATATAAATTGATTTCTCTGTTCAACATAAAATATGAAAAGGTAAGCTTCTTCATTATCATTTGAAAAGTGTGTATTCAAGAGAATACTTGCTTCAGTTCTATAATCACTTGAGAATATGTGGGTTCTTCTGGTTTTACTATTAGCAAGTGTAGTACTTCAGGTTCAGCCCGGTGTACCCCAAGAGCAGTGAGTAGATTTTCTACGAATTATTAAAAATCTAATAAAATATATATCAATATAGCCATCCTTCTGAACCGAATTGCTCTGAGCCCTGCATCTTTGGCAGCTGCGTGGGCACCGACAAGTGCGAGTGCTTCTCTGGCTACAAATTCCTGAATGGCTCCAAAACAGTGTGCAAGCCCACCTGCTCGGAGGATTGTGGAGCCAATGCCAGGTGCACAGCTCCAGAAACGTGCACCTGCAACGAAGGCTTCTTCCGTAATGACAGCTTCACCGAATGTCAGCCCTTGTGCTCGAGGAGATGCTCAAATGGGATATGCAGTGGTCCCAATAAATGCAGCTGCCTGGAGGGTTATGCGGTAAGCAGGAATATTACTTATACTTTTTTATAGGAATATAAATATTTATTTTTGTAAGATCTATTAACTCATTCTCCAATCTCACCAGGAGTTCCTCTGGTACTTATGCATTCCCATCTGTTCAAATCACTGTCTAAGAGGCCAATGTGTGACGCCTAATAGCTGCCAATGTTTTACGGGCTACCAACCCAGTCCTACCCAAGGATCCAACATATGCGAGCCAATCTGTAGCAAGGATTGTGGGCATGGGCGCTGCATTGCCCCGGAGATTTGCTTATGTGACAAAGGCTATGAGAAAAGATCGGCTGAAGGTGTCTGCGAGCTTCAGCTAGACTCTAACATTATCACGGAACCCAAGTGTTCTTCCAGCTCAAACAATGACACCTGCAAGGAGCCTAACAGTCCACTTCTTGCTGATTTAAATGCAGATACAGAGAAATTAAATAAAATATAGCTTGCTTTATCTTTACAAAACGAAAGTATGAATTTTATAATTTAGAAAAACCAAGAAAATGATACGAAAAAAGTTCACAGACAAAGTTTGATCTTTCCGCCCAGTTTGTACCTCCTTTCATCCCCTTTTTCCCGACCATTCATTTTAATTTATATGTCCTCAGCCCACCACCTTCCATGGGTTATAGTATCCATTTAATTGGCTCAGCCCCCGCCCCACCATTGTCGTCTGCACACCTGATGCCTGTCCATCCCGAGCCCCCTCCTAAATTACCACAAGTTGCTCATTAACCATAAAAGTAGTCACATCCAGAGCCAAGTGGCAATTAAATGGCCGAAACACAGCATAATCAGTCATAAAAGTCTTAGGGGACCTTAGGGGACGGAGGGAGCAACGTGAGCAGCAAGTAAAGTAGGTGGCTGGGAAACACCTTCATTTGCGGATTCTGGTTCCGGTTCCAGTTGAGGACATCCAGGACAGGAGAGTGTCATATGACCAAATAAGGATGTTCGACATTTAACTGGGAACAACTTTTATGATTGCTAATTAAGCCTAACGAGCGTTGGAGATCCATGAAAAAGCCCAAAGGTAGGCAAGTTAAATTCTTTCCAATTAGTAGGACATTTTCCTTTGTGGCTTCAGCACACAAAAAAAAAACCAACAAAATTAAAGTCGAAAATGGGAAAATATTCCCGCCAGATAGCTGGGAATTTTCCCTGGGCATAAATTCCCGTCCATAAAACATCAACAACAATGGCGGGCTCATCATGAGCCTCATCTGCATTCGCTGCCAAAAACTTATTGCCGCCTGCAGGAAAATGCCAGAATCCGAGTGCCAAACTGCAAATTGCATGTCAAAAATTGTCAGATTCGCGACTAGGTCCTCATAAAATTGTTGATAAATAACGAGCAGGGGATATATAGACGATGCCGATTCGGAGTCTGTAGTCTGCAGCTTTCAAATTACTTCAAACTGTTTGCCTTAATGGCCATCGCTCAGATTGGCAGCCAGCAGACTTGTCTAGAAAGAAATAACTGTGTCTATGCCAAGGGAAAAGGAAGCGGAAAAGGCTAAAGGAAAACGCATTACATGCAACTCGACGGGAAGTTCTTTCTTTGAAAACTGAAATTATGCGTTTGCTCAACGAATCAAAAGCTAACTTTGGCCAATTGAGCTGCGAGAAGAGCGATATTTGTATACACTTTCCTTTGAGTTTTTGCTTTTAAGGTTCCCAAGGTTCAAAGCTATCCCAGTCGTCTATATCCTCTTCGAACTCTTCTTCCTCCTCCTCCTCTGGTTCCTCCTGGCTCTCTCTTTTCTGCCTTCCCATATCTCTGGTAACGCGACAAGTGCTCAAGCACTCTTCCTTTGTGTAGAACCTATTGGGATTACCGCCACAGCCGCCATAAAAATAGAAAATGCATCGATTAGTCAGGTAATCAAAGCCCCAGACTTTTACCCAATCCTTGCAGGGTCCAGGGTTTGCTATATACAAGCATTTTGCTGTGGATATATGATATATAACACATATTCTCAACTCAAGGTGATAAGATTTCTAAACTTACGTTGCCTTATTATGAATCCCTGAGGTGCAAAAGCTATAAGTTGCTGAAAAAGTATCATTAAGATGGCTAGAAATAGATACATTATAGTTAATAACTAAAAATCTTCTTGTGTAAATATTTTATAAAGTTTGAAGTTGGTTTCAATGATTTAATGTGATTATCCAATACAGTTTTGATATAAATTTAAACAAATATTTTTGTTTACTTAGCCAGACAACCCTGAACTTCAAGTTTACCCTTTCTTTTCGCT
The DNA here is from genome assembly GCA_008042515.1 of Drosophila truncata. Classification (NCBI taxonomy): domain Eukaryota; kingdom Metazoa; phylum Arthropoda; class Insecta; order Diptera; family Drosophilidae; genus Drosophila; species Drosophila truncata. The sequence goes on from VNJQ01007519.1 coordinate 254,277, forward strand.
GTTGGAAGGCAAAAGCTATGCAAGTAATGCCAGAATTTTTCGTTTTCACTCTAACTCATATTCCTGCACTATCCTTTCGATCCCACCATCTCTTTCTTTCGCACTTACAACTCGCACAGTACTTCATCATTTTTATTGCCACCAGAGACTTGAGGGAAGAGCAAAGAACTTGGCTATGTCTTCCATTTTATTCCCGTATTTGACTAACGATTTGATGACGTTGATGGCTCTTTGAGTTGCAACGTCGCGACATTGCCAGGGGGGTGGGAAAAGCCGTGGAAACTGCATATTTCAGAGCTTAAAGCTTCGCTGCCAAGAAGCGGAAACGGAAATGAAAAACCATAATGTATATTTACAATCTTGTTGTTGGTATCTTCTAAGAAATCGATTTAATTTCATTTGCAAAGCGATTTTCACTTAAAATGTGATTACGCAAATTTTCAATTTGAAAACGATAACGTAAATTGGCAGACACAGTGCGGGAAATGGGGAAAATTGCTGTAAGGGGAGGGAGACTTACCCCCAAAAAGTTCGCTGGCAGCCGAAAGGAAGCGATTCCAAAATTGTTTGCTGCCAGTAAGGAGGAGGAGTTCAAGGGGAATATATTCCGATAAGCCAGCCGTCTTTTGTCTCGCGGGTATTAACTGTCTCTACATAATTTTTTATTACGTATTCAAGGTGATATTTACTGAAAGATTGGGGCAAGACAAAGTAGATCCTATCGAAGTGCATTTAAAATGGATTTTAATATCAACGGCAGAAGGTGCTACCAGGTGGGAGATGTAGATAAAGCCATAGGGATAAATAAGAGGTGTAGAGTAGGCATAAACAAATTTTCCTTGCTATTTATTTAAAGAGAAATAATTTTATTGGTTTATTTTATTCTTAGCTTTACACTTTTAAAACATTTTCTAGACACTACAAACTACCTAAGCAAATAAAAATCTTCTTTTCATCATAGAATACATTTTCCAATGCATACAGAACTCCTATTTGCCATGCTTTTACCATTTTTAATGACAAAAATCAACTTGCTACAACTTTGCCTCCGCAGATACCAAAACTGTTAACATTTGCCGCTGACCGCTGGACAACCATTTTCCATTTCGACTGAATTTTCCACTGCACCCTGGCCTGGCACTTAATTAAGTTTCAATATAACCAGATTCCCCACCCCTCTTTTTGCTATTCTCAAAATCATGGAAGAGCAACCGCGGCAAAGCAGAGTGCCAACCACTAACGTGGTTTAGTGGACTCAATGCCCGCTCTGCCCTCCGTTAACACCATCTAAAATAGCGCCAGTTGTTGATTTAAGTTCGCTGATTATTGTGGCAGAGTTACACAATCCGAATGTCCAAATACCAAGAGGCATAGGAAATTTGTTACAAATTCTGCGACACGGGTTTTTTGGACATTTAAATAGTTCGAGTGATGGAGGAGGAATTCCATGGGGGGCAGGAGGAGAACCCTCATCAAGTTCCATTACAATGTCAAAGTTCGGCGGATGTCGAGGAGGCTTTCGTGCGCAAAAGTGTCAAAATGTTTAACATATGCCCACACGAGACACTACAGGACCAAGGACCGGGAGATCCACGGAATGTCCTGTTGTCCCAGTTGTTATTGTTGGTGCAATTCGCCATTTCCAGCTTTACAGCGTTGATAACAATGACAATAACAAGCGACCCGCGTCCAGGGACTTGGCTGGTGTTGTGATTAGGTGGGAGGTGCGGAGGTGGAATAAAGGATGTGGGAAGCGTATAGATTATCCTCCCAGAGCTGTGTTTTGTGTGTAATCACATGAAGTGGATGGCACAGAAAGGGGAGAGGCTAGCAAGGATTTGATGGATGTCAAGGGGGAAATCACAAAAGGATGTTTGATCACAGCTGATACTCTGGGAATACGTAAATAGTTTGCTCGGGGAACATAGATTTTAGCTTGAATAATAATATTTAATTTGTAAATTCTCTTTAACACCACTCTCCTTTTCTTTCTTTAAACAATTAACTGTATTTATTTGCACTTCTAACAATTAGCTGAATTTATTTATTCAAAGTCCTCCCACAACACTCAAAATAAAGCAAAGTTCTAGTTTGAATACCCAGAAACGCTAATTAGCCGACACTCAAGCAGCTGGCTCCGCCTCTTCCGGCAAATATTTTCATTAGCTGTCAGCCGCGACGCCGCATTTTCCTCCTTCTTCTTGAGGGGAAAAGTGTTTCTCGACTGTTGCCGGGGAAATTCTTAAAATTACATTAAATTTTAGGTTCCATTTTCGAGCCTCGCCTTTCGCCTCCTAGCCGCCTTAATGCTCAACTTAATTTAAGCGAACGAGTTAACAAGCTGCCGAAAAAAAATATGATTTATCGCTGGCAAAACTTTTTGGGCTTGATGAGCTTCGCCCAAAAGTTTTTGGTGGGCGGTGGTGGTGGTCCTTCGGCCTGTGTTTTGGGGGGCGTGGCAGGAACAAAACGTCTGCTGCACTTTGCCGCTGCCGCCTTAGTTCGTTTCCTTTTCCCCGGTTTTCTTTCCCCTTGTTTCCGCCTTTTTCGGTGGCTCAGCGCAGGACTATGCAAAATCGCCCACTAAACTTTAATGGCCTGACATTGAGGCGCCGCCGTCGTCATGTCCGCCATTTGGGCGCCAGTTAGAAGCCAGAAGTTTGCCACATGCAACCTACACGGGGAGAAAAGTCATAGCCTTTGTTTGATATTGAAAAAAAAACATATTAATGCTTTTTCAGGAGGAATTATTTATTTTAATAAAGATCTTTGAAGTGTAGACATGTTATGCCTTAAAAGAAAAAATAATAATATAACAAAAAAATCCCACACCTTTATTTAAACTTCCTATTTGGATTCTGCAAATTTTTAACTAAAAAACAGCACTTATAATGTTTTAATGCACCTTAAAAAACATACAGATATTTTTATTCAGGAGATCCTTAGTAGAAATGAGTTAGTTCTTTCAGTTTATTGGTTTTATAATTTTAATTAATTGCAGTTTTCTTTCAGTTTATTGGTTTTATAATTTTAATTACTTGCATTAATTTTTCTGAGTGCATTGCGAGAGTTTTGGATAGACCCCTTTAATTGCTTGGCGTGCCATGCGAAAATGTTTTTAAATTGGTTTGAGGCCAGGGCCCTGCTCAACCCCTTCTCTCTGTGTTTTTTTGATTTTATGTGCACTTTTATGGGACACGAGCAAACGATTTGCAACAAAATTTCAAAAAGGGCCATTTTTGGAATTTTTGCTTGGGATTGGTCAGTTTTCTGAAATGTGTTTCTGTTTGTTTTAATTTGTTTTCGGCTGTTACCTGGACGAGAAAGAGAAAACTTTCGTCTAGACAAGGCACTTGAGCACGCGCTCCAAAAATGTTTGAAGTATGTAGAGCAATTAACGAAAATCTCTCGGGGTTTCAGCTATTTTTGGATACACTGATGAGTCCGCAATATTTACTCATATTTCAACATAAATAGGTCTTAATTTGGTTTGGAAAATAAACGCAATAGCAAGTGGATTTCGTTTCTGGCCATATCAATATGCAAAAGAGGTTCGGCACAGTCCACAGCGCTAAGTGAATGTCGGAAGGGGAAAACTGGAAAAGCAGGGACTCGGGCTCAGGACACAAGTGGCTAGACGTGACGAGCATATATTACGACCAGGTCTGGCCACAATAAATGCAAAATATATGTACGTAAGTCTGCAAAACACGACGCCATATAGGGAAAAAATATTCAAGTGCGGGCGACAGCTTAAAATGGAAAACGAACAAAATATTCAATCAGACGGACAGGAGGAGTGTGGAGAGTGAAAAGTGCGTGCGAAAAATTGCGAAATGTGTATATTTTTTTAGGTGAGTGTACTGAACCGAAAATAGACATGCTATCCCTAGGGAGAAGACATAAAATAACTCTCCGAAATTCTAAAAATATTAAATTGTGACAGCTTAAAGAATTAAATAAATACGTTTTAAGTTTTAACAATTTTATTTTATGTGAAGAAGTCACATACAAACTACCCACAAATTTATTGGCAACATTTTTCAATAAAATCCAAAAATTGACAGGCCTGGAACTTGGCCAAAAATATTTAATTATTAACTTAAGCAAGCCAATAGAAGCGTAAACAAGACAAAGGAAGTTATTTTTAGTTGTTGCCAAAAAGGAACTTGTGCCAAACTGCTAAAGGATATATTTTATATATTTTATTTATGTGACTTCAGGAAGTCTTTTCTCCTTCCTTTTTCTCCTCCAATATTAATGCATAATATTAATCTTATGCTTATTTCATTTGAATGAAGCCAAGAGGTAAGCCGGCAAAGGAAAACTCTTCAGGAAAATCCATTTGTTGTGAAAAATTCAATTTATATTCGATTACGCGACGCTGTCTAAGTAGAGAAGTAGAAAATGGCTCAAGTGCTTTGAGTTTTTCCTTATTTTTTATTTTTTTTGGCTTGGAGCGCATTGAGAATGCCCCGTCATGCGTTAAAATTGCAATTTCTTTGCTTTTGCGTTAAGCAAATTGATAAATGAAAATATATAAAGGCCAGAGGGAAAATCAATCTCGCTTCGAAGCCCAGGATCCTATATCCTTTCTAATTGTAAAACACGAGGCACCGACAAACATAACAATCATAGTCAATTGTTGGCCGTTAAATATTCATGAGCCGAGTGAGAAATAAAACTGAAAATAGATATCCCCAACCGGGGAAAACCCGGAAAATGGCGGGGCAAGCAAAAACACAGGACCCCAAACCAGGACCTAAGCCCAAAAAAGAAGTATCCCATGGACATGAGCGCTGATTGCCCACATGACGTGCATAGAAAATGCCCCCCAAAGCTGGCGGGGAAACTCCGGGGAAAACCCTCTACTGTATTCAATACTGTGTATTGGAAAACGATTTCGATTCAATGGCGGGCAGACAAAACAAAGACAGGCCCAGCAGCAGCAGCACTTGCGAAAATTTCATTGCAAATGAAACGAAAAGCGTTTTATTTTGATTTTCCGCACACGCCCGAGTCGAGGAAAGAGAAGGAGGAGGAGTCGGAGTCGCCTCTTCAAAGGCAAATGTTTTGGCACTTTTCCTGTTTTTCAGTTTTCATTTGCCAATTGCCAGGAAGAGCATCCTCCCTTCCAGCTCCTTTTTTTACGGAGGCAATTTAGGGTGAGGTTTTTGGCCAGGAATGAGGGTTAACGCCACATGTTGACAGCCGCATGTCAGGGTATACGGGTAGAGAGCTTCCAGGACTTTACCATTTAATCAGGCGAACTCTAGCGGATTAAAGGATAATGTAATCCTGATAGAAGAGCGAAAGGGATTTGAAAACAAACGTACTCTCAGGTTAATTAACTTGATTCTCTGCTTATATATTAAATAAATAATAAATTAGTTACATAAACTATGGTCTTTAGATAATATTACTCATGTTTTATATAAATTCTGAAACTGCATTAGCATTTCTTGAAATTTGCATTTTTCCTCTTCCCCTTTCCACTTTTGTTTTCATTTGTCAAAGCCTAAACATTGACTTATTGTCTTCATCCATTTCAGTTTGTCAAGCCGAGTAGCTTCTCCCCTCCTTCCTGGCTTTAATCAACTACCAAAGACAATCGTCGCATTATCTTCCCCTGAAGCAATGATATCCTGAACACATTAAGGACCAGAAGTAGACGGTAAGTGCAACAGAGCTCTGATATCGCATTTGCTGCAGCTAAAATGCTTTCTATGTTGTAAGTCTCCAACTTCTGCGTCCTTCTGTCTTTTGTCAAAAGGACTTTACTCGAGCGGACAAATAACTGAGCACACAAAACACGAAGGAATCGAAGTCTGGCTGACGACGGTGGATGTCGAAGTGAAACAACTCGAAAAATATCAACTTATGTAAATTGTCGAGGAAGGAGTCACGACGATTGCCACTATTTGTATTGACAGGACTCTGGGACTCTGTCTGCCAGTTGTCCCTCAAGGAATTGTGGGCATGTTTGTTTCTGCTGAAATGAGCAAAAATAATTGCAAATCGTAAAAGAGAAAAGAGCGAAAAAAGGCTCGAGAGAAAGAGAATCTGGCTGTAGACGCTTTTCCATATGTGCCAGGGATTCCTGGGGAGCAGACTAGTCCGGAGTAAGGAGTAAAGAGTACATAGTCCGGAGCTAAAGCAGTAGCCGGAGTCCGGAGGAAACGGAAATATGCAATGAAGCAGAAGTTGGCAGGAAATTGTTAAGACGCCGCGCCTCCGTATATCCTTCTCGCTTGCTCGCTCTGTTCCTGGTTTACAACTCTACTTTATTTTCCATCATCGAAAGGGTTCCCCTGCCTGCGTTTTATGTCCTTGGAGGAATTGAAAAGCCGCATGCAAATAAAATTTGCCTTCTTTTTAGTGTTGTCCTATGACCTACGCCTCCTCCTCCCTCCTCTGTGTGTTTTCTATTTTCTTTCTTCCGCTTCCGTCTTTTATACTTTGTGTTCCTGCGGTTTTTATATTACAATCGAGTCCTGTGGCTGCTGGCCCCCCATTTGAATGTCCCTTAAAGTGTTTTCCGTTTCTTCCTTTGTGTTTTATCCCGAAATGTGTAGAAAGAACATTTATAAGCAATGCAAATGATGATCTATTGCCGGAGTTGTTCCCAAGGGATCTCTCCCCCTGATTATGTAATGGATTCCAGTCCTTAAAAGAGGGAAAAAAAGGTCTTGGATAAAGTATGTAAACGTGGGAGAGTTTCTTCCAGTGGTTAATGAAATCGGGAACTAAAATGACAGGGGAGAGATATTATTAAAATATAAATTATTAAAAAATATATGTTTATATCTATTGGAAACTATAATTCGATTTGTTTTATATAACTACTATATTTTATAAAGTCTACTTAGCAAAAATAACTTATCTCTTTATATATTTTATGTTCTGTGCCATAATATATACACTCTCCCCCTAGCTTTTATCTTAATTAGACGGCTGAAACGGCTCCTTTGACCCACTTAAAAAAAATAAAAATAGACTATTGAATAATTTTCAAACAACAAATAAAAATGTTTTGCATAAATTAAACAACTGTCAGCATAACTTTCAACCAACGACAGCAATATATGAACTGCAAACCGAATTGCTGGCCAAATGCGAAAAGTTGGCTTAGCCGTGAGCCAAAATAAAAAAAAAAAAACAAAAATAAAACGAAGCAAAGAGAGGCGAAAACTTTTGAAATAAAGTCAACAATAAAATGTGCCAATTGTGATTATGTGCCAGGAGAATATAATTAGGAAAAGCTTATAAGCTTTTCCAACCCCTAAAAACAAAAGAAAACTCAAGGAGGTAGAGGGAGGGAACACAGTCATAAAATGCAAAAATTATGCTGGAAATATCCCCTAATTTAGGGTCATAATAGGAGGAACACCTCAATTAGTTGCTTATTTAATTGTTTGCAGCATTACGCAACCTGTCACCATAATTTTTGTGTTCAGAACAATTTTTTGCAGCCTGCATCGCTGATTGAATAATAATACCTCAGCCTGGCTATTATGTATATAAAAAAAATATGCAACCCCATGAAGATTGATAATAATGGGAAATATGGGCTCCGAGTCCACGTGTCCCGGTTTAGTCTGCACGCGATTCTTCCCCGTCCACGATTCCGGTTTATCCACCGCCGCCGCCATTGCGTCTGCTGCCTGTCGCCAAAAAAGTGGCTAAAAACGTGATGTGCATTTCAAATCGGCACACCCATCACCGTGTCTGTCCAACAGGAGAAAAGCTGCATCCACCATATCCTTGCATGCACCTGCCCAGCTCTCCCACACCCACCACGACGACATGAAACGCTTGCACTTTTGTTCGTGTCCTTCGTTGGCGGGGCGCGAGAAATTGAATAAGCTAAGGGGAAGGTGACTCGCGGTAAGAGATTTTTGGATGTAAAGAGGGCTTCCTAAGTGGCAGCTCGTCGCTCAAGTGTCCGTGGCCAGCATTCGCTACGGGTTTCTGTGGGAATTTCACACGTCATTAGCCAAGAAAGGAAGGGTGTCCTTATGGCGGCCAAGGTGCTTGTAAATCAAAGTCGAGCTTTGATATCATTACAAGATATGCACTTAACCTGATTTATACAGTATTTTTAAGAAATTTCATTTACATGTTTCCAAAATATAAATTTTTAGTTATTGAATAAATAAACTTGGTTATTAATTCTCGATTTTTACTTCAAACTAATATTTTTATAAGTTGAATCAAATTTTATAATAACAATTACAGAAACATAATCTATCAGTGAACAGTACTTCCTTTTTCTAGTTTCTAAAATCCTAAGATTTATTTTTCTAAGAAAATTAGATGTTTTCATATTTAAATTTAATTTTCCTACCTTGAACTTTAAGCTTACAGATTCCGGAGGGAACTGTTATATTCCCCAGGCAGCTTTTTAACATTCTTTTTCAAGCTCTTAAAAGCTTTAATTTTTTTAGAGGTTACTAATTTTTGTTTGAACCGCTTGTGTACTTAAATGTAAATTAAAAAAGAAATAAAACTAACTTTGGGAAGCCGAAATAAATATATTCAAAAGAATCAAAGACCAAATAGCATTATTTAATTTAAATTCAGAATTTCTGTGATGTTTTTTTTACCCTTCACTGGATTTTAAACTTCTGGCGAAAATGTTAAGACCTTGCAAGGATATGGAAATACAACTAATCGCTCTAACTGAAATTTCCTTGGATATTTTTATATAAAACATTCCTATTTGCTTTACCAGACTCTAGTTAATTGATAAAATAAAAAACCTTCATAAAATATTTGTAACTTATTTAATTGGGGAGTATGTTTCTATGAAAAATGAATGCAAGTACAAATCGATTTGCGTCCGCAACAGCAGCAGCTTTAGAAACCGTCCTCATCATCCTCGGCCATCTCCTTGGCCAATTCGAGGTCCTGCTGCTCTCGCTCGCGTCGCTCCTCGGCGCTCTCCAGATCCTTGCCATAGGATTTCGGCGGGTAACGCATGGCCTTGACACTCTGGTTGTGTAGGTTCAGGCAGAACGAGATGCGCTCGTGGAAGGCCAGCTGAGGCTCCCGGGTGCTGTAGATGTCAGTGCTCTCCTTGCTGCGCATGTAGTTCTGGGCCGGGTCCAGCGTGGCCTCAATAACACCGTCGCGGATGGCCTTGGATACGATAAACTCGGCGTCCTCGGCCGAGTCCAAGACCAGACGCTTGGCGATGTCCTGTGGCGAGATACGAGAGTACGAGAGCCCGATGGAACGGATAGCGGTCTTGATAACATTGTGACGCAGTCGGATGATCAGAGTGAAGGTGTGATCCAGCTGGAACTTGGGACCGTACTGCGAAACGACGTCGCCGAATCGCTTGAGGTTGCCCAGTCGCACGGCCTGCGTGAGCTGGAAGTAGGCGCCGAGAGACTGTCGCAGACCTGCTTGACGGAATACAACGCGCTCCGGAATGTTGCCCAGAAGCAGCTCCACTACGATGATCAGCTTTTGTACGGTCTGGCGGAATCCAATGGCTGCGTGCTGCGGCGACTTGCGTAGAGCCTGGACCAGATGTTTGTGCGCATCACTATACTCCAGCTTGGCAGCCTTGATGCGACCCAGATAGTAGAGGAAACGAGCCCACTCGTTATTGCTGGCCGACTCAGGATACACGGACTTCTTCACCAGCTTGTCGGCCTGATCATACAAAGCGTAATGCAAATAGTTGCGCAGCAGGCAGTTGATGAGCACCGCCTGACCCTCAAAGTCGTTGCGCAGTGTAGCAGTGCGTAGACGGGCGTGCAGGAAGGCGCGGATGCCCTCCAGCGAATTCTTGAGCTCCGCAACGCGCGAATAGTAGAAGTAGGATTTGGCCCCAATCAGATCTAGGGTTCGACGGTTCTGAATCGAAATCTTGGCCATCAGGGCATCAGCACAAACGCTCGCGCGCTTCAGGTCACTGGCATCGATCAGTTTCACCAACAAGAGCAGATAAAAGTAGGCATCCACCTCGGCAATCGGAGCCTTGCTCGCCACCTGCTTCTTGGGCACATCGGGCAGCTCCGTCGCATCCTTCTCCACGGCTGGCATCAGGGCAAGAGCAGCCTCGCGATCCGCGCCTGGCGGATATATGCTCTGGGCGAGATTACGGAAGACTACGCCGTTTAGCTTGCGGCGTGTATTGGGCAAGTTACGCAGCACGCGCAGGATAAAGCTAAAGGATGTAGGAGTAACCATGAAGTCTGGGCCTTCTATAGACGCTTTGTGTTCTTACCGCGATTCCTTTGACGAAACCCCCTTCTCGATTTGGCGAATCTGCTCGCGGATCTCCAGCACGGCAGCCCCATCCTGGTTCTTCTTCTCGTCCGCCAACGTCTCGGCGGTGGGATCCACCTCCATCTCAACGTCCTGGGCACCGATATCCACTGCGCTGGTCATTCTGTAGAACTCTTAATTTTCTTTTAATCAAAATCAAAAATGCCGAGTAATGCTTCTAGAGATGCAAACACATCGATTTGACAATCGATACGTCTAGTTTTTCTTCTTCTTCTTTCTCAGCTGTGTGACAGTGTTGTAAAATATCTAGCAAAACCGATATGCACGTTACCGAACGAAAGTCAAAATACGGAATGTGAATTAAAACTAAGTTATAAATTAGGTAACTAAAATGTTGCGGTACAGGTATGCGGTGCGTCTCCTTCAAAGTCGTTCCTACTCGGCCGGATCAGCCGGCGGCAGTGGAGGCACTGGCGATGAAGATAAACACCCGATTCGGAGAACATTCCGTTTGCTGGGCAACGATATGCGCAAAATAAAGGAGTTCTTCGTGCCGAAAGACCCGGTGTCCGAGGAGCAAGGCGAAAACAAGGACCGTATCCTTACCCAAAGCAAATTCAACTTTACGGGGGAGCGGAGTAGAGATCCCACATTGCCGGACGAGTTTCAAACACACTGCGATGTCCTGGTCATTGGCGGCGGCGGTATTGGCAGCTCAATCGCTTACTGGTTGAAGGAGAAGGCGCGCGACGGCCTTAACGTGGTTGTTGTGGAGAAGGATGACTCGGTAAGTTGAGAGAGCTAGGGCCTTCCTAACCTTACTAAGATTCCTAATAATTACAGTACGCCAAAGCCGCCACCCGCGTCTCCGTTGGTGGTCTGTGTCAGCAATTCTCCCTGCCTGAAAACATCCAGATGTCGCTCTTTGCTGCCGATTTTCTGCGCAACGCCAAAGAACACTTTGGCACCGAGGTGCCGTTGCAGTTCACGCCTCATGGCCACTTGTTGCTCGCCGGTGAGGAACATGCCGAAAGCCTGATGCGCTCATCCCAACTGCAAAACGAACTTGGAGCTAGGAACGAGCTGCTGACAGCAGATCGACTGGCGGCACGATTTCCCTGGCTGAATACCAAGGAGATCGCTGTGGGCTGCCATGGCCTGGAAAAGGAGGGCTGGTTCAATTCGTTGGCCCTGTTGAGTAACTTCCGTCGATCCGCCAGCGGTTATGGAGCACACTTCGTTAGCGGAGAGGTGGTGAACTTTGAGTTCCATTCCCAAACGGATATATCTGTGGTCGGAGATGCCGGCTCCAACGAGGGTAATTACACTGGCTTGGACAAGGCTATTATTCAGCTATCCGATGGGACGCGACGTACCTGCAAGTTTGCTCTCTGCGTGATAGCGGCGGGAGCCAATTCCGGGCAGGTGGCTCGGCTGGCACACATCGGAGTTGGTCCGGGGATGCTGCAGGTGCCGCTGCCCATAGACGTGCGCAAACGTTACCTCTACGCCATCAATACGCAGGCAGAGAATGCTCCCGGCATGGCCATGCCGCTGACCATCGATCCTTCTGGCACGTTTATACGTCGCGACGGATTGGGTGGCAACTACATTTGCGGCCACAATTTAACGGAGGAAGCGGAGGTCAGCGATAACGTGACAGTGGATCCACAGCATTTTAATGAACACATTCGACCCACGCTTGCGACGAGGGTGCCCTCACTGGCCGATGCCCAAGTGGTAGACTCCTGGGCTGGCCTGTACGAGCAGAATGTGTACGATGAGAACGGCATTGTGGGCGCCCATCCGTACTACCACAATCTGTATGTCGCCACCGGATTTAGCGGACATGGCATCCAGCAGTCGCTGGCCGTGGGCCGTGCCATATCGGAGCTGATCATGGACGGCCAGTTCCGGACCATTGACCTTTCGCGCCTGAGCTTTGACAGGCTGATCGTTGACCAGCCTATGTACGAGTTGAATACTGTTCTTAGCTAGGATTGTTTTTCTTTTGTTGGTGTGCATTATAAGCTAAATGCAGCAATCTATTATTATTAACAGAACTAAACATTTTCTATTTAAACTGGCCGGGAGCGGGTCCAAAGAGTCCTACGCCCTGCTTGCTGGCGGCACGCGACGGTGCAAAGCCCAGCAGCTTCTGGATGTTCTGACGGATGGACATGGTGCACAGGATGTACAAGAAGATGAACGAGCAGTCTGTGTAGTCATCACCGGAAAGATTGCGGTGGCTGAGACCCTGGATCCAGGAGATGGGCGTGAATGGCAGTTGGGCAACGACGCGGCCGTCAAAGATGCTGTTGAACATGCTCAGCAGGGCGGTGAATGCGAAGCCGGTAGCGAACATGGACTTCATCTTCACCAGCGACAGGTCGCGGTTGTTGTTCTTCAGCTTCTCCTCGTCCCGCTCAATCTTCTTCTTAACAGCCTTGTCCAAAGAGTCGCCATGGATCTCCTTGCGGCGCTCCACTGAAACCAAAAACAACAACGTGTTACCTGCCGACACGACTAACTAATCCATAACTTACGTTTCTTGCTCTGTTTTTCCACCTCAGTCTTCAGTTTCTGGTACTTTTCCGTACGGTATACCAGCACCCAGGTGAGACCTTTCGGGACGCAAATGGTTAGTGGCAGTCAAATGTGGTCGGTTTCACTCACCTTCACCCAAAAAGGCGGTGCACACAGATATAAAAACAATTAAAATTGTGTCGGCCCACATTTTTTCACCCTTTGGTCTATTAATGTTAATAATTGTAAGAGCTATCGATTGTCCAGATATCACTTATCATTAATTAACATTGCCTATCGATAAACTTATATTTGAATGTTAAATGTTAACATAAACTATGGCTAATTAAATAAATTAAATTAAATAAGTATTTTTTATTCATTAAATAATATAATTTTTATTTTCTAAAATCATAAATGCTGGAATTCTTTTTAAAAAGTAATGCTCTAGCGATGTATCTATTACTTATTTATTTTAAATTTTGTAAATTTTATTTTCTAACATTTTGCAATATGTTGTTTTATTATTAAATGAAATAAATAATATGACGGATTAAAATAATATTAATTAATACTTTTAACAATCATTTGCCTTTTTTTAATATCCCACCAATACCTAAAATGTGTGTAATGTACGAAAATTAAATTGAAATTGTATATACTCACTTTTCAGCAGTTTTTTTTAATTAAAAAAAATGATAATCCAAAAAATCATTAGTTAATAAAAATTTAGAAGGAACGGAATTTTATGAATATATTTTACTGAATATTTTCATTTTAGGAGCATTAGTCTTGATTTTTCACTTAATTTTGACTACATCCTTGGATAAGCTTTCAAAATACATACAATACCCAATCCCTATTTATTTTCTTTTTAATAAACCTATAATTCCCAGATAAACACATCATATTTTTAAAGAGAGAAAACAATTTAGTTTTCTGGCATGGTCACAAGTTTGCCGACTGTTAAATTATATTTCTAAAGTTCATTAAAATTTTTATGAAATATTGATTTTACATTTAATTAATCAATTATTTTCGGTTCAGTATTTAGTATTTAGATGTAAGCATGAAAACTTGCTGAAAAAGGATCTTCTACATTCCGCCGGAAGGGCCGAATTCCATGCGTTGTCGCTGCTGCTGATGCTGCTGCCGTCGCAGAGTTGGCTGTGGTTGGTTGTGGTTGTTTTTGGGGGTGAGGTGACGTTAGGCGCTGTAAAAAGCTACATTTGAGGAAAGAAATCAAATCAGGTTATATATATATGTATATATGTGGAAATATATATGTGCTATATATATATGGAACAACAACAATGAGGAAAATAACGAAGAAAGGAGTTTCAATTCATAATATAAGAAAGAATTCAAATTAGATCGAACAACGTATTCGGAAATATTCAAATTGAAGTGCGTTTGTTCGTACACTTCAAGTTGAACATTACAACGTCGTTAGATTTTGAGAACGCAAAAACGTTCGAAGATATTTATATTGGTTTGGGGGACTTTAAAGAAGTTATTTAGTTGCTGTTTAATTTCTGTCTTGTTGCTGCTGCTGATGTTGTTGGATTGCTGATGTTCGATTTTTGAGAGTTATATTTTCAACGTTTATTAGCCCAATCTCAAGCCACTGCCTACGCCTTCGCCTCAGCCTAGTAACGTCGACGGTCGCGATCACGACTGCGTGAACGTCGTCGATCGTTGGAACGATTGCGGCGCGTATCGCGCTGACGCTCGCGGTCCTTTTCACGCTCTTTTTGCCGATCCTCCCGCTCCTTCATCCGCTGCTTGTATTCTTCAATGCGTTTTTGACGGAATGCCTCCTTTTCTGCAATCTAAAGTGGGATAAATTAAAGCGAAGCGTAAGAAATTGATTTTTTGCTCAGCTGCTAGAAGCGTATCCACAGCGACGAAGTAAACAAGGCCTTTGCTCAAACTTACCGCTTCCGGCGTCAGTGGCAGCCAATAGATGCAGGGTGTGCCTTTAGTCTTACGGAATAGATCATCCAATAGCCTGATAGGCGGCTCGTTATCCTTCTTTTTGTTTTTAGCCACTAAATAAAAGATAATGAGTACAGGGGAAGTCATTACTTGCGCCGAAACTCACCAGGTGATCCGCTGCGACTGCGACCATGTGCATTGCGATCGCCGCCAACGACTCGGTCTCGCTCGCGACCTCCACGCACCTCCCTGTCCCTAGAGCGCTTACGATCCTGTCCGGCACGTTCCGCATCGCGAGATTTTGGTTCCGCTCGATCCTTGCTACCACCTCGACGACGATCATTACTGGCCTTGTTATCGTCAGTCGGCTCTTTTTTACCCACATCCCACTCGCGTACCGGGCGCACAGGCTGTTTGGTAATTATAATATTGTTTAGCGGCATTCCTACATCTTTAAATTATTATCCATTCCCACCTTTTTGTCTGTCGCATCCAATCGGGACCAAGTATTGCCGGCCTGCTGGTTATCCCTGGTGTTCTCTTGTCCGTACCTCGGCGTTTCGTCCTTCGTCGATTGTATCGCCCGGTCCATATCCGTACGACTGCCAAAGTCCACGTTCAAGCACTTTGGATTAGACACTGGCCAGCGCACACCGTGAAGAGCATGGCGAGTTTCAATAGCCTCGCTGCAGTAATAGAAAGTAGTTATTAAGGAATAGGTTATGGTTTATCATGATCCAGAATACTTACTCTTCTGTGGAATAGGCAACGAAACACTTGGATTTAATACGATCTATCCAGAACCCATCCTCATCGACAATCTTGCCTGTTCGAGCAAGCAGTCCCTTCAGCTGCAGCACTGTGAAGGGTCGCACAAGATTTGTGATATAGAGCACGTGGCTGGCTCGATTGCGGGCTGGACTAGGAGAGCGGACTACGTGAGGAGCTGCTGTAGCGACGGTGGCCTTGCCTTGCTGCGCCTTTACCGAATCAGCAGTAGCTGGCGGGGGAGATGTTCGAACGGTAGCTGCTCCTGCACTCTCCTTGTCCGGTGCTGACGACGACTCTGCTCCTGTTTCGGCAACATTATTATCGTTGTCACACTCTCGGTCCTTGCGACCTTCGGAACTGGCCCGAGTTATCGAAGTGGAGCGTTCGGAGTCGCGGTCGCTAGTGACGAGCCCCTCCTCCTCCGAGGAAGAGTCCAGTTGCACGTCGCTCAGAGGTACCGGCTGAACAACATCGTCGATGATATTCTTTAGGGAATCAGTCGAAATGGCTAGCACTGGTGGAGCACGATCGGAAGACTTCTTATTCGTCAGCCAACGGCGCTTCTTCACCGAACGCTGCTGCTGAAGCACCGCTCCCGAAGCTGTGCTTGTGGTGTTACTGTTGCTGTTGGTGTTATTGATCGCG
Organism: Drosophila truncata; assembly: GCA_008042515.1. Classification (NCBI taxonomy): domain Eukaryota; kingdom Metazoa; phylum Arthropoda; class Insecta; order Diptera; family Drosophilidae; genus Drosophila; species Drosophila truncata. The sequence goes on from VNJQ01007519.1 coordinate 270,399, forward strand.
GATGAGTCGTGCTTGTCCTTTTGATCTTCGTCTTCGTCCTGGGTTTGTTCTGGATTATCCTCTGCCTGTTTGCGGTTCTCCTTTTGCTCCTCCTCCTCCTCTCCTTCTTCCAGTTCCTGATCCTGATCCTTGGCCGGACTCCTCTCGCGCTCTGCCTTCTGATCCTTCGGTTTCTTCTTCGAATCCCTACGCTCCGATCGCTGGGAACCAGCTGGGCAGCTCACCGGGGCTTCTTCGTCCCTTTCTTCGACGTCTTCTATCTGAATGTCTAATACATCGCTTGACGTTTTTAGTTGTTCCTCATCCTTACTGGCCGTTAGGCTACCTGAAGGAGAAGGAACTTTTACCTCTTCAATCTGCTCGCCCTTGCAGTTCATATCATCCTCATCGGCAGCATCCATCTGTGGTTGTCCTTCCTCTTTGTCATCTTCCTTATCCTCGGCTGCTGTTGCCTCTGGCTTGGCTTCCTCTTCAGGGGCCTCCTCCTCTTCGTTGCTGGCTGCTTCCTTAGTTGGCAATACGTTAATAGCTTCAGCTTCCAACTCGCTGTCTTTGCCGTCCGCCTCCTTTTCCTTTTCCACGTTATTGCTACTTAAATCCTGACCGTTCTCGGTTTCCTCCTCTGGTATAGTTTCCACCTTCTTTTCGCCGCTCTTGGCCTCGGCCCGTTTCTTGGGCGTCGCGCGGCTGGCGCGACTCTTGCGCACTGGTGATCCGACGGGCTCCTCGCTCGAGGCACGGGGCTCATTGATTTCTTCGCGAGATGCGGTAGTCGGCGGCGGTTCCGGTGTATCGACCTCCTTTTGGACGAGCGCCTCGTCCTCGGTCTTCTCGTTCTCAGACACCTTGCGGGAGCGGCGACTACGCCGTGCCGGCACCGGGGCGGGCGACGACGATTTTTTTCGCTCGCTGCGCCGTCTCATGGCTGTGAAAATCGCAGAGCAACACTGGAAAGATCTGAAACAAAATTCACGTCAACTCTCGGTAGACGCCGGCGACCCGACAGCTTGTTTATACACTGCAATCTGAGTCCACTTTTGTTGTTGCGACAGCACCTTGGCTCGAAAAGATAATTTATTTTTCAAGAAAAAGAGCGTCCAAATCCGCCATCAATATGAAGGGTTGCTTTGGACCAAGTGGTTGGTGAAGGACTATCGCAAAAGGCGGTAACCGATATAATTATCGATGTAGAAATATCCGTCTTGAAATATTGAAAATTTCAAATGAGTTGGCAAAATAATTTATAATCCACTATAAAATAAACAATATTTAACAATTTATTTTAGAAGTTTATATATTGAATAAAACAAACGTCGTTATAAATATTATAGTGTGATTCAAACAAAAAACAAAAACAATTCACCTATAATCGATATAAAAGGCAACTTAACAAAATAATAAACAAAATAATATTAAAAACGTTTTTAAAGTATTTAATATTTATTAATTCTTATTTATCGCCCTAACGGCTACTCATACAAAAATTTATTTTGTAATCGAAATGCATTAACACTGTGCAACACTGTGCATTTCATAAGTCGCAACTGCAACTGCAAAGCAATAAATTTAAATAGGTTTTAGGCTAAAAATGAACTAATCGTTACAAATATGATCGTAAAAAATATTTGGAAATTGACACAAGCGATGGGCAGGTTCCGCCCGATGGCTGTTGCGAAGCCTCTGGAATTCTGTCACTCAGCGGCACCGCAGAGAAACAATTTCCGCCAACGGACAGAATGTCGAGGATCACTGTGCGCCTATGTGGAACATCCGATGACTAGGACAGCTCCTCAAGGCTCTAGCTCATCCGGAGACATGATCTGGGCATTCACCGCAGCCTTTACGCTGAATTTGTTCGGTGGCGGCGACGAAAAGGAGGAAACGCCGGAGGACAAGCTGATTACAACGATCAAACGATCGATCCTGTGCATCCAGCGGGAGCAGTACGACAGGGCCGAGCAGATGCTCCACCTGGCCCTGCGTATGGCCCAGGATATACAGAGCAAGGAAGGCGTTACTTATGTGTACGACGTGATGGCCAACCTGGCCATGGAACGGGAGCAGTTCAAGAAGGCGGAGAAAATCTTTACAGATGTGATGAAGCGACTCTTTGCCGATGGTCACACCGAGGAGAGTCCGAAGGTGAGTTAATCATGAAAACTATCGCTGTAACTCTGATTTTAACGTTCTCAGATACTGCACATCAGCTCCAAGATAGCCCACATGTCCCAGCTGCAGGGTGATCTGGAGAAGAGCTTCCAGGGATTCACCTGGACGTTGCAGCAGCTGGCGAAACTCTTGGAGAAAATGCCTGACGACAAGGACATACAGGAGTTGTATGGATTGACAAAGAATTGGTATTAAAAGTGTTTCCATTGCGACTCCCGATTTCCCAACTAACAACCAAATGTTTTCCTTCTCTTTGCAGGTTCGGCCAGTTACTTATGAAGCAGGGAAAGTATATGGAAGCTAGGAAGCTTTTCCAAGAGGCTTTCGACGCGCTAATTGAGGTGTACGGTGCCGTCAATGAGGCTTCTATCACCATCCTAAACAACATCAGCGTGGCGTACGTGAATGTGGGTTTTTTAGGTAATCCCATAAATGCTTCTATTAATCAGTGTTACCTCTGTCAGGTTGAGAAATATACGGAGGCCCGCGAAACCCTTTTGCAGGCCATTGAACTGGCCAAGGAGCTGAAGGACGTGGCCCAGGAGGGAATTCTGCAGGCCAATCTGGGCCTGGTGTATCTTCGTGAAGGTCTAACACAGCAGGCGGACAACGCCTGCCGGCTGGCATGGAAAATGGGAAAGAAGCACAAGAATCCCGATGCCATCGAGCAGGCCGAATATTGCTTAGACGAAATCAAGGCCACTCTGAATGGAGAGAAGCGTCCGTGAGATATCTTCCACACTGTATTTTTTGACTATTTAAAAACATTTAATTACAAAGTAAAGTGCAAATGTTGACGGCTTAACAACTAATGCCAGCATGATTCCATTTCGACAAGTAAGTTTTCTCTGATCCCTGCGAACTGGGAGAATGTGAAGGATTTTTTAAGGCATCGCAGACGGGAGAATCTGAAGACCTGCTTAACATTTTAAGTTTCTTTTGGGTTTGACCCCGAATTCTACTCAAACTTGGCAATGACAATCATTAGAGCCACGCCTGTGAGCAGGGCGAATATCTCCTTCAGCGACTGCTTCAGCTTTGTGGACTCCTCAAGCAGCTCCGGCAGCACACTTACCGTGGCAATGTATATAAAACCACCGGCTGTGAAGGGCAGAACCCAAGGCGCCGAACCGTCACCGCTGCCGGCGCCCAATAGAGCCAGCGCTGTGCCCGCAATCGCACCAAGAGCTGTGACTAGCTGCAGCATCATCGCCTTACGCCGCGAGCAGCCAGACTTGATCAAGATAGCGAAGTCGCCAATCTCATGTGGCACCTCGTGTAGCAGGATAGTGATGGTGGTGATAATACCAATGCTATTGCCAGCCAAGTAGGAGGCACCGATGGCCAGGCCGTCGGTGAAGTTGTGGGCAAAGTCGGCGGCCAGGTTCAAATATCCAGAGATCTCCACTTCGCCCTCGGGCTCGGCTTCCTGTTTCTTGGCTTTCGGCTTGCTGGTGGTCTGCTTGGCAGCCGCCTTATCCCCATCCCCGTTGTCCTTGCCCGACTTCTTGTTAACGGGCACTGGCTTGGGCTTTGGGGAGCCGTGGCTGTGGCCATGTCCTCCCTGGCCTCCCTTCAGGATACGCACTAGTTTCTCCACAGACAGGAAGGCAATAATGCCGCCCAAAACCCACAGACCGACGCTCATGTCGTGGCTGTGCCCGTGCCCATGCTCCTCTTCTCCGTGATGATGATGATGTCCGTGATCGTGGTCATGGTCGTGCTCACCATGGCTGTGTGGGTGCGTGGCATGTGGAATCAAGTGCAGGAAGGCATCGCCCAGCAAGCCGCCGGAGGCAAACGCCAATAGAACCTTGAGACGCGGCTTCATCGCCTCGCTGTTGTCGAGCGGAATGATGTAAAGTAGAAGGAAGGGCGCGGCGCTGATAAGCAGAGTGGATCCAATCGAGTGCAGCCAAATGGTGCTCATATCTGTGTGAATTTCGAGTCAGTTAAGACATTTTCCAGAGAAAACAGGCATCTGTAAGTATTTCTTACCCAATGCCGGCTTTGCATGGCGCTCTTCGTGCCGGTGGTGATGATGGCCATGGTCGTGGTCGTGGTGATCATGATCATGATCGTGGTGATCGTGATTATGGCCGTGATGATCGTGATTATGACCATGATGATGATGATCATGATCATGATCGTGGTCATGATGGTCGTGCACTGCCGGCGGAGCCTTCTTTGGATCAAAGTTTTCATTGGCTTCCCGCGAGTATTTGAAACTGGGATTGCCCTGGCCGGAGCATAATGACGGCAGGGAGAGGAGCACGATTCCAAGGATAATGCCCAGGGCCAGCTTCTGGTAGAAGTGCAGCTTGCTGTCCGGGAAATCGTCCACTTGTTTGGCCATTTTAACTTAATCTCTCTCGGTGCGTGGGACTGCGGCAAAAGTGTTGTGACGTGTGTGTTTTTTTCTTGCTGCGAACTGCAGCTATCGATAACCGATGGCAGTCTATCGAGTGTTCGTGGCTCGATGACAGTTCAAAAAGTATTACGTATTTTTCACTTTGATTTATTTCCCATGGTAAAAAATAAGATAAGCTTTTGAACCAGCAACTGAAATAACTAATAACTAAATTATTTTATTTCTTATTTGTTTACAAAGGAAAAATAGTTCGTTAATTTAAATTTTTGCAATAAAAATAGAATATCCTAGAATATCAGAGTTACCTAAAAAATCCATAGATTTAAAATCAGAAATATATAATAAATTAAAAGACCATTCAAAAAGGGTCTTAAAAAGTTTGCTATAAATTAAAATATTTCTAATTTATGATATATTTCTGATCTGTTGGAATAACATTCTGAAAAAATATAAAATATAAACTTACCCTTGAAGCTAGTTTATTTTCAAGTTCCCATCTATTATAGTAAAAACCACCCATTTTTGAATTATTTTAAATTTGTATATTTGCAATTTAATGACTAATAAATATCTTTAAGCTTTTAGTTTGTTTCCTATTTGTTTTTATCGTCACCAGACATTTGGTTGAACGAGGCTAATAACTAGACACTTGAAGGGTGCACAATAATTTGTTGTATGTATAACGATGCCGTTGCTAAGTCGTTTACAAAAAGAACGCGTAAAATTCGTCGGTGTTCAATAAATAATTATGTAGTTCGAGTTGCACATGACACGGCAAATGTGGGTGTGTGTTGTGTGTGTGTGTTTGAGTTTTCAGAGTGCTGATTTCCCATATGTATGTATATATACAAGCCACTTTGGTTGCTGGTTTCCTCTGCCGCCGCTGATGCTGCTCAGTACAGGTTGATCTTCTTGAGTATTGTCTTGCGACACATGTGGCACGTGCGCAGCGTCTCGGCGCAGTGGGAGCAGGCTCCGTGACCGCAGAGGAACGCCACATCCCGCTTGCGCTCCATGCAAATACCGCAGAAGTGTGACTCCTCGAACTCCTGCACCTTGTTCTCCAGATAGCGCAGCAGATCGCCCGATGGCAGGCGTGTGGGGTCACTGGGCGACGAAGTGGACGTCGGCAGGGCCACGACCCGACCACTGACGGTCAGGCGTCGCTCAATGACAACTCCGCAACGCAGACACTTCTTCATCCGGATGCCGCACTCCTCGCAAGCAATCTGATGCTGGCACGGCTCGAATCGAACCAGCTGCAGGTTCTCATTGCACACAATGCACTCCTGGGGACCCGAAACGATAACCGGACTGGGACTAGGACCCGCCGCCCCAGCCTCCGAGGGGCCGGATGCCACCGGTGGCTTTGGTGCCTTCTTACGCGGCGCCACCTGCGGCGAAACATTCTGCTGCTGAGAATCCGAGTTGAGTTTCTTCACGCCTGGCGAGGCAGAAGGCGTGCTTGTAGCGGCTGCCGTAGCTGTTGATGGCGATGGTGTATCGTTGGGCTTTGGTATTAAATCCAGATGCTGCCGCTGCGGAGGCAGCGGTACTGCTGGAGCCGCTGCTGCTGCTGCTGCTGCTGTTGGGCCGGCTCCATTTGATTCCGTTTCCTCGCTGCCAGCGGATGCCGACATGTCGAGTGCCTGCAGATTCCTTGGCAGCGCCTCAGTTTCACCCTGTTGCTGGCCAAAGATCAGCTGCCGGATGTTGCGGTCCGTAATCCATTCGAAAATGCTTGCATTGGCGTTGTTTAGCTCCACCCGGCAGCCGGCCCTTGAGAGATATATCAGAATGCTGTACATGAGGCGATCTTCCGGTCGCACGCTCGTCTGCACTAGGCTCTGGTAGAACTTGTGAATCTCGGGCGCCTCCTCGGGCTGCGGTTCCGCGGCTGACTGCAGATTGGACTTTTTGATCACGCACAAGTGCATGGCATTGTCACCGTCCTCATCCTTAGCGTTGACGTCACAGGAGAGCCGCACCAGGCGCTCGATCACACCGGCATGGCCCTGCGAGACGGCCAGCAAGAAGGGCGTTTGCCGGCGATTGTTGCAGATGTCCAGCTCGGCCTGTCCCTCGGTGACCAGTGTCTCCACCACCTGAGCGTGTCCGTTGAGGGCAGCCAAATGGAGAGCAGCAAAGCCGTCGTCTTTGCGCACGTTGACCAGCTGACGGGAGAGCAACAGGATGCGGCGGGCGGCCACCACGTTGCCCTTGAGCGCCGCATGGTGAAGCACGTTGAAGCCGCGATTGTTCTTCACCGTGAAGTCCAAGTTGGGAGCGTTGCAGAGTAGCTCTACGACCTCCGTGTTCTCCTTGCCGATGGCGTCGTGCAGTGCTGTGTCTCCGTACGAATCCTGGATGTTCACATTGGCGTTGTGCTCCAGCAGTTCGCGGACGCAATGCGGCGTCTTCTTGTGCGCACATATGTGCAGGGCAGAGCAGTGGCTCGAGTTGAGGAAGTTCACCTCGGCACCGTTCTGCAGCAGCACTCTCATCGTGGCCGGTTGATTGCCAAAGGCGGCGTAGTGCAGAGCAGAGTCCCCCTCCTTGTCCACGGCATTGACGTTGGCCCCCTTGGAGATGAGGTAGCTGACCAGATCGACGTAGCCCTGGTGTGAGGCCACCTGGATGCAGGCCTTGCCGCCACTCATTACGTCCACCTGGCCAGGATTAACGTCCAGGTACTGGCGCACAAAGTCCAAATGCCCCTGGGCCGCCTCCCGGACCAGCTTGTCGGCCACAGAGCTGCCCGAGAGGCCCGATAAGGGGGTCATAACGTGATCGGCTCGTCGGTGACTCAGATCCATCATACTGTTGGAGCGCTCGGCAGCCGTGGCGAGGGGCGAACGCTCCAGCTTGACACATTTGGGATTTAGGGTCCATTCAAAGCCATCGTCCAGCTGCTGGATACGCAGGTCTCCGTCCGAGTAGACTTTCACCACCTTGCAGAGTTTTCCCAGAGCCTGAAGGAGAGAGCTTTTGCTTCAAAATTCTTCCTCAAGAGCTACGGATTTTCCCACTTACATATCGCATAATTTCGATCCATTCGCCGTGGCCCTTCTGCAGCTGCTGCACCTTGTTTGCATCATTGATAATGGTGACCAGATCTCCGACACGAAAAGAGACAACCTTGACGAGAGCGGCAGGATGGAAGGTCCAGCGATTGGGACAGTTCTCGTACTGGACACTGCAGCGACAAAAATATAATTAACATTTATATTTCGCTTACAATATATCTAGCAGGATTCTTACCGAATGTCGCCCTTGTCCGTGATACGATGGACGGTGCCCAGCTTGGACAGATGCTCGACCATGCGCGGATTCCATCCGCCGTGGCCCTGTTGCAGCTTCATCAAGGCATCGACCTCGAGGCACACCTTGACGCGATCACCCACAGAGAAGCTTGGCTTCACCATGGGCGCCACCGGCTGCAACTCCTCCGGCTGTCCCAGCACTGGCATATGGTCCTTGTAGTAATGTCCACCGCCAGTGGCCGCTATATACTTGAGGTCTACGTTGCCCTTATGACCCAAACGATAGACGTTTGTCGATCCTGTTACCCACGAGACGTTGGCTACGCTGCGACACGATTCGTTGTCCCAGCCACGAATTTCCATAACCCGTCCCGTCTTGCCCTCACCGCCGTCCTGTTCGCTCCACTCCCAATCGGGACCGCGCACTACCTTGGCACCGACAAAGATGCCGCGTAGTTGAATGCGCTTGGAGTTTTTCCGCGTCGGCACTCGTACTCCCAATGAATTGGGCGTGGTATAGCGTATGAAGGGGTGCTCCAAATCGTGCAGATCCTCGGCGTAGCAGTAGGCGCAGAGATGATAGTTGGCACACTGGGCGCACTTGAAAACTATGCCGGCAATGCCTGCCTTTGAGCAGCCATCACAGACGACGTTTGAGTGACGAACTCCTGTGATTTAATATAGAAAATATAAATTAGATTAGCAATTATAAATAAAAAAGGGGTCAGGAATATTTTTAATTTGCACAGAAATGATCGAATTTTATTTTTTGTAGAGTTATCTTTCCGAAGCTACTTTTTAATGCTCTTTATCTTTTGCCACCGAAAACATTTGAATCATCTTTTAACAACAATTTTTATAGCCTCTTTATATTTTTATAAAAAAAAAGTTTAAGCTCTCTTTTTCTATTTTTAGGTAGTTTTATTTTAAGTCCAGTTTATTTTAAATTATATAAATACAATGCTTTTATGTATAATACATATTTTTGTGAATTAATTAGGAATTAAATAAAAGAAAAGCCTTTCCACTTACCAACTTGAGCATTATCCACAATTATCAAATCGTACTGGTTTTGATAGCCCACCCGGTAATTGGTCCGGTGTCCGGAATCCCAGTTAACAACCACAGTGTTCTCCGGCGAATGTGTAGATCCGCAACGGCCGATTTCGCAAACTGTTCCAACGTGACCTTCTCCGTCGTCTATTGTGTAAGGAATGAAACAAAGTTGGAGACGTTTTGAGTTTGTGGCATTGGAGAAATCTAACTGCAGCCAGGCTTCTCTTTGGGGCTGAATTGTGCATTGAGGGAGTACGTACATCCACATCCGGTGGACGTCCGCCATGTGCAACACATACGCAACACTTCCTCCCTCCCCCTTGAACAACACGCCTCGTAATGTCTATAAATACCCGGAATCATTGACTGACTCGGGCTCAGGCTCCAAGCGGATCTGGTTATGCACTCAGAGTGGGACGTGCAGCTGCTCTTTAATTACCCAACCAACCAACACACACGGGCGTGGAATCATTCTCGAGAGGGTGACATTTAATGTTAGCCTAGGGAAACCGTCGTCTGCAAGTTTTTGTTTATGTCTATTTTCAACGCACCCCAGCCAACAGCCAACAGCTAACAGCCGGTTTTGGGAGCCAGAGGAGCCGGGTGGGCCAAAAATAAACTCTCCACACTCTCTCCCCAATCAACAGAAGCAGCAGCAGCAGCAGCAGGGCCCTCTGCTGGAACTGCTAGCGTGGGGATCGCGGTGTGCCTAAAAATAAACACTCCAAAATGGAGACAAAATGGCACGCGCCCTTGCTGTGCCATGACAGCCCAGACTTGTGCCGCAGGGCTCTTGGAGGAGTAGGGGAATTCCTGCTGTGACCTAATCTATGACTGTGTGTGTGCAGCTGCAGTTGGAGCCTCTAGACTCGGTGAGAATTGTATTTTTTACAATCTTACGTGTCTGGCAGTTGGTAACAGATAATTTCTAGTCTAAAAAGCTGTCATTTTGCACGGAATCAAAGGCATATCAGTTTGATAAGTTGTAGATCCTAAGAATTTCTAGATCTTAACTATGAATCAGTTTAGATACTTAAATTTCAGGTTGAATGGAATATAGTAAAGAATATGTTTAAAGTTTTATTGGTAAAGCCACAGATACTAGTTTTCAGGATTTGAACAAAGAAAGAAAGAATTTCTGGGAGTATTGGAAGCTAAAGCTATTATATTTCTTGTATAATATCAGTTACAATTATTATAAGGAAAATATAGAAATATTTTCAAAGATTACTATGATAAACGATCGCATTTTCGAAATGCCTTCCAAATAATTTCTCGCAATTTACGCAAGCTATGAGCAATTCCAGCTAAGGAAAATTAATTCAATTAAAAACTACGCAATATTATTGTTTGCCTTAGAACTTATTTACCTGCCACGTAGGGTAGGGTGTGAGCTTTGTATATATATATATATATATATATGTAGTATCGAGAATCGAACCACACACATATCCCCGCCATATATGTATGGACCATAAAACGAAGCGACGAAAGCAGAAGCAATTGGTAAGCGCAAGAATTTCGCCGTTGCTGCTTCTGCCGCCACAGTGAGTGTTGCTAAAAATAGCGAGGCGCGTCCTCTTTACATACAACAACGCCCCGAGCAGTGGCAACGGACACGGACACGGGCACACACCTCTCTCTCTCTTTTCCCGTCCCAATAGCCCAACCATCTCCTTCACTTTCTCCACTGCTCCCCCGTGCACGGGGTGCCAATGCCAAGTGAGTTGCGTTTTGGGTGTACAGTGGAATATCGGCCAGAAGGATAGAAATCAATTTACAAAAGTTTATCTAATCACATTGTTAAGGAATTCGCTTATTTATGTATAAATTTCCTAATTACAAGTGGTTATCAGAGGGTATTTTATTGGTTAACAATTTTAGGGATCCTTAAAGACATTTTTGAATATTTTTATTCAACTTTTTAGTTTACTTTTGATAAGATTTTATTTTAAAAGTTTGTTTTTCGACTTGGTCACTATTCTAGGGAATATGTTTGCTCTAAAAATGATGTGAAATGATCTACAAAAACCTTAATAGACTACCATATTTATTATTAGTTGTATAAAGCATCTATGAGACAAATAATATTCATATTATTTAGAAAAAGTTCACATTTAGTCGAGGAACAATTTAAATTTATCAGATTTGAAGGATACTGATTTGGCATTCTTTTGGATGGTTACAAATCTTGTTTAAGCTAAATTTGGCTTATTTTAAAGAAAAATACAGCTGTATGAGCTCATTTTATAAAAGTTTTTCTGTATTTTCTAATTTGGCCTTCTGTTAAGTTTTAATTTTCAATTGACTTAAGAACACAGACAAAAAGAGAGCAAGTATAACTAAACGTTAATGGTTTCAATAAGGTTTATACAAACACAGAGCTTTAATTGTATAATTCTATCATTTCTGAACTATATTTTGCCGTGTGTTAGTCATGAAGCAAAGGTAATCGTGATTTGTGATTAAACCCATTAGAAAGCCTCTAAACCCATTAGCCCATATTCATATCTTTATATATATTTTATGACACCATTTCCAGGGTTTCCCCGAACCAATCTCCACCGTGTATGATTTCAATCTATACCACATATTGAAAAAGACTCGTGTATAAACACAGAGAGACCCCGATGGCAAGTTAATTTCCCCTCTTTGGAGGAGCTGCTGGGGAAGGTGAGTAAACAAAGTGTCTTGCTCGTGGCTTCCTCTTGCTGTTGTTGTTGTTCCTACCTTGATTCGACCAAATCCAATTGGGTCCACGCACCACTCGTATGCCGGGCGGAATGGAGGCTCGCATGGCGGTTAGTTGACTCAGAGTTGGTTGGGTTTTGTTGTGTGATTCAGTCTCTCAGCTCGCTGCGATTCTGGTTGCCAGTCGGTGATAGCCTTCGCCTGCCTGCAAGGAGGATATGTGACATTTGACATTAGTCGGTTGTGTCGGGTCAGGAGGAGTTTGGTGATGGGACCCGCGCGATGATAATTGGGTCAACTAAATGGCGACCCAGTCAGCGCATGACTGAAGGGAGAAACCCGCACAAGACGCGCATATCTGTGGGAGGCTGTATGAGGCATATGCTGTTCGAACAGAAGATATGGCCTTCTGCCTTACGGTCTCCCGATCGCCAGAGCCAGTGCCAGTGCCACTGCCTCGGGTTCCGTTCCAGGGAGCTTGTGTGGTCGTCATGGTGCGGGTGCAGCCACTCTCGCATGACGCATGCCGATAAGGCATATATACATATAGATATGTATGTTTCTTTTTTTCGGGAGGCTCCTAGAAGCCACAGCAGCAGCAGTGGCAGCAGCTGATAAAGGCCAAATGTTGTGATATTCCGTCTTTCCTCAACTGTTTCAGGGCTTTAGTTCTATTAATTGACCCGCATGTGTTGTTTACGAAAAGTATTTACGCGCACACACATCCACATATTGGGTGCCTGCCTCTCACTCACATCGTCCAAATGCGAACGAGTATATTTGTATATGCGGAATCGCCCTCGCTGTGTGCGCTGCGTACATATGTGGAAAAATGATTGGGGCACAGCAGCAGCTTACCAATGCAATTGGAGGAACACTGTCGCAAGTCCAGCAGTCGCTGCTGCTGCTCCAGCTGTTTGCAATTGAAAAAAAAAACTTTAGATTCTGCTTCACGGCCTTAATGGTGCATTTTATGCGCGCGTGCGCTTTTTATTGGGCATTTAGTGTTTCCTTTCGCCTAAAGTGCATGGGGACCGTTGCTACGGCGGCCAAATGGGGCATTATTCACTCGATCGCGCACTCAATTTCAGCACTCCTCTAACACACCGCCGACGCACGAATTGGCTCGAGGCTAGGGGACATAACAATTTCGATTTTAATTGGCCAAAATTAACAATTTTGCTAGCACTAAAATAATACAACTACAATTTGGTCTGCTTCTTCTTTCGCTAGGTATGGTCTAAAGGTGGCCGTGCAAAAGTACGAGTTCTATCGATACATTCGATTGGCGGTCGTGGAATCGCTGCTGCCATCGATATCCACAACAAACCAAACACATGTTAATTGTTGTTTATTTTGGTCCGTAAAAATATTAAATTTTAATTGTTCAACCTGAATACTTAGTTTTATGTAACGCTCGAGTGGATGTAATGAAAAGGGCTGCCACAATGGACCAGTTACCATATCAGACAGCAATTAAGCAGGGTAAGTTCTGGAGTGGACTGAAAGGGAAAGGAAAGGTTCAAGGAATGATGGTTTAACTTTTTTAGCCCAGCTAGTGGAGAGGAATCCCCAATGCCAAGTGGATCCTATGCGAGTATCCATGCACGAGGAGGGAGACATAATAGCCCTGGCCCAGCAAATCCAGAATGCCGATAAACAGCTAAAAAATACAACTTGCCACAAGTTAGGCGTTATTATGGATCAAGTAAGTCACTCAATCCTTTGGTTATTTGGCATAATACCAAGTTATTACCCAACAGATTAAAATGCTGCAAGCCCAGGCCATGGATATACTTAAGGAGTCCAATATTAACCGAGAACTTCACGGTGCCGCCTGCAACTTTAACAAAAAGCCCGGACAAATCTATCATCTGTATCAAAGGGCATCGGGTCAAAACTATTTTAGCATGCTATCGCCGCAAGTGAGTTTTTGATCTTAACATCATTTCGAATCCCCTGCTAATCATTTTCTTTTTAGGAATGGAATCAATCGGTTGACCAGACCTTTAAAGGCAGCTTCAGGCTGGAGTTTGATCTGAGCTGGACACCTGTGGATAAGATTAAGGAGCACGATGAGAAACTTAAGTGGACGGAGCAGTGCATCCAAAAATCCATGGACTCGACAATGGCGATTGATTTTAATTTAAGCAACGACTAAATTCTTCGATTAAAGATAAGCATAATGTAATAAACCAGCAGATTTTAGTTTTTCCCTCCCTTTCTTATATCCTTATATCCTCTTACTGTATCTCTTGTAAAAGCCTCTATAGAACTTCTCGTTTTGCTCTTCTACAAGACTACAACAACACTTACTACAATAAAACTAACAATTTCAGTCTGCTTAGCAAACATAATTCGTAGAGAAGTCAAAACACAGACTTTGAAATTTATTTTCGATTTGTCTAATCATTTGAAATGATTTTTAATATATTTAAAATCTTTATCGGAACGGTAATTTTTCAGCTGATATTACGAATAAAAAATATAGTAAATAAATTTAAAAATATTGCGACATATCGACTGAACGCATTCGACTTTCTATCGATAACTGACCTGCAGGTTGATTGCTGTTTTGTTTTCACTGCAACAGCTGAGATCTCGTACACTTTTTTTTGTAAAACTCAGCATATTTTTTGTTTGTTTTGTTTCATTTAGTGTTTCGTTCAGACATCAAAAATGTCTGCTCCCAAGAACGAGATGTACTACAGCCTGCTGGAGTGGTTCAAGACGCTTAACCTGAATGCGCCGCACTCGGACGCCGAGTCTCTGGCCGACGGAGTGGCACTAGCCCAGGCGCTGAATCAGTTTGCCCCCGAATCCTTTACGGACTCGTGGCTGTCGAAGATCAAGGCCAGCGCCGTCGGCAGCAACTGGAGGCTTCGGATGAGCAACCTAAAGAAGGTCACCCAGTCCGTGTACGACTACTACAGCGAGGTGCTTAACTACTCGTTGAGCGATTTCGCCAAGCCCGATCTGCAGCGCATCGCTGAGAAATGCGATCTGGGCGAGCTGGAGCGGCTGCTGCAGCTAGTCCTTGGTTGCGCCGTCAACTGTGCCAAGAAGCAGTCTTACATTACAGAGATAATGTGCCTGGAGGAGGAGCTGCAGGCGAACATCATGCGCGCCCTTCAAGAGCTGGAGTCCACACGTACCGCTTCCTCCCCGGAGGGCGGTGTGGTCACGTCACTATCACGCAGCTCCATTAGTGGCATGTTGGACAGTAAGGCGGTACAAGAAGAACGCGACGCCATGGCCCAAAAGTGCTTTGAAACGGAAAAGAAAATGCTTCTGCTTATCGACGAGAAAACCAATCTTCAGCAGGAGCTGCAGAAGCTGCAGCAGGAATTTGCGCGACTGGAGCAACACTCAACGGTCATTGGCGACGATGGTGTCTCCTTGGGACCGGTGCAAACCGGATCCGTGCGATACAACGAGCTGCGCCGGCAACTGGATCTACTCAAAGAGGAGCTTATACAGTCGGAGGGAGCCCGCGAAGATCTGAAACTCAAGGCCCAGCAGCAGGACACCGATCTCCTGCACATGCAAATGCGCATTGATGAGCTAATGGTGGGAAAAGATGACATTCGGTCCTAAAAACTTAATAAACTTCCTTTTATTCTCTGCAGAAAAGTTCGGCTGAGGTCACGACACTAAAGGACGAGGTCGACGTGTTGCGAGAGTCCAACGACAAGCTAAAGATTTTCGAGGCTCAGCTAGATACGTACAAAAAGAAACTAGAGGACTACAACGACCTGAAGAAGCAGGTTAAGATACTGGAAGAGCGTAGCGCCGACTATGTCCAGCAGAACGCCCAGTTCGAAGAGGAAGCCAAGCGTTATGCCAACACCAAGGGCCAAGTGGAGCTCTTTAAGAAGGAGATCCAGGATCTGCATGCTAAGCTGGACAACGAGAGCAGTAAGAACGTCAAGCTAGAGTTTGACAACAAGAACCTAGAGGGAAAGAACCTAGCGCTGCAGCGTGCCAAAGACAGTTTACTTAAGGAAAGGGATAATCTTCGCGAGACCGTCGACGAGCTGAAGTGCGGACAACTGTCATCGAACTCGGCCCTAACGGGCACTACAGTCTCCCGGGAGCTGCAGCCCTCGGCTGCGGTGGAAAAACTACAGCGTTTGGAGGCGGAGAACAAGGCATTGCGTGAGGGGCAGGGCGGTCAGACCGCATTGGCGGTGAGTCATCAAAGATAATACTACCTCGAGACACAATTTCAATAGAAATGTTATTACAGCAACTTCTGGACGATGCCAACAAACGATGCGAAAATTTGCGTGACCAACTAAAGACAGCCAATGAACGCATTCTCTCCCTCTCACATGCCTCCCAAAGTGATGATCCTATTCTAAAAGAGTAAATATAAATAATCATTAAAGTTTTCAGTCTTTAACATATAATTTTTTCCCAACAGGAGTGAGTTTGGCAAGCAGATCAAACAGCTAATGGAACTAAATGAACAAAAGAGTGAGTTTCCAGAAAATTAATAAAATATTAATAACTTTTTACTCATAAACATCGTTGCAGCACTCCAACTGGAGGAATCGGCGACCCAAAGCACTTCGCTGCAGTGCAAGGTGACGCAGCTGGAAACGAATTTGGCTGCCCGAGAGCAGGAGATTCTGGCGTACGAAGCCAAGTACCGCAAGTGTGTGGAAAAGGCCAAGGAGGTGATCAAGAGCATTGATCCCAGGATAGCCAGTGGTAAGTTCATAGAATAATCTACAAGAATATCAGTTTAAGTCCAAAATTTCAGCTCTAGACGCCAGTGTCTTGGAAAAGAGCGCTGCCGAGGTCGCTGAGGAGGAGCCCAAGCCCAAGATGAGCGTAATGGAGGAGCAGCTGATGACATCGGCCTTCTACAGATTGGGTGTCAATGCCCAGCGCGATGCAATAGACTCCAAGCTGGCCATCTTAATGGGCACTGGCCAGACCTTTCTTGCCCGCCAGCGACAGTCGGCGCCCCGCAAATCCCTAAGTGCAATGAAATCAAAGTAAAAAGCAATAACCTGATAGATAGGCTAAGAACTTTTCAGTACTGAGCGTAGTTCTGATTTCAAATTTATATAATTATTATATATAACGAAACTATTTATTGGACCTCCTTTGCATGGATCTATATTATATCGTATTTATAGAAAACCACAAATAATAATGTACTAAAATATTTCAATAAACCCCTAAAAAATTCCACCATTAAAAATACCTCTGTTTTATTGTAAATATCTTAGCTTTTAATATGTAGAATTAAATACATTTAACGCAGAGCACAAATAAATAAATAAATAAAGAGTAGCTCTCCACGACTCTGGGAACCCATCTTGGAGAGGAAAGAGTCTCTTGGGCATTGGCACAGGTAGGAAATGCAATTCGAAAGGGAGCTACACAGACGATCGGTAATAACAATAGGTTCCCCTCACACTTGGCGATCAGTTGGAGTTGGGATGCAATCCGCCGGTTGCCGGCTGGTTCGCATTCAACGAAACTGCTGCAGTCTACATACTTGGTACATACATAGGATCTCTGACCCCTGCCTGCCTGCTGCTGCTTCACCATGGCCGCCACATGCTCTCGTCCTGCCCAACTGCTGCCGCCGCTGCAGCAGCCGCCGCCTGGGCCATGTAGTGGTACTCTTCCTCCTGGCGCTGCCTCAGCGCTTGGCGAGCTGCCGTGCTTGTCTGCGGCCGGGGACCTGCCTCCGATGCCTCGTTCTCATTGGAGCCGATGCCGCTCTCGGATCGGGGAGAGGATTGCTGCGTGGGTGGCATGGACTTGAGCTCCGATACCGAGACTCCCGAACTAACAGACGCTGCCACCGAAGAGGGTCTCTCAGACTGAGTTATGGGTAAGGGTGTTCCAGCCGTAGAGGTTGCCATGGCGGAAACGTTGACTCCGGCGGAAGCGGCCACCGCCATGCTGTTGGCATAGGCCGCGGCGGCAGCAGCAGCTACATGGGCCGCTTCCAGGCTGCCAGGAAAACTGGGACTCAGCTTGCCCGCCAAATGCGGCTGCACTCGCTGCAGCTCGATCAGGCGTTCAAAGTCCGTACGCGTGGCTATCGGATCCACCAGAGGCTGGGTACTCAGACCAAGAGCCGCCGCCAGCTGCACGTAGTGGGGCGGGAGGACCAGGACTCCATTGACAGAGTCCGGCTGCTGCTGCTGCTGCTGCACTTGCGCCTTTAGCTGCTGCTTGTACTGCTCCAGGACATTGGCGCACACCTTGTTGCGATCCTCCTCGTAGCTCATCTCTGCCGGAACGGCAACATCCTGGGGCGACTGCTGACTTTGAACCTGAGCCTGCTGCACTTGGATTGGAATGGGAGTGTGCGCCTGCGGTTGCTGTCCGCGATTGTTGTTCTCATCCTGGGGCGCTGGCGTTGTGGGTAGAGTTCTCTGCTCGGCGGCCACCAGCTTCAGGCCTTTGCTGTAGTCCACTGGATTCGAGTCCTGGCTGCTGTAGTCCAGGGAATGATCCTCCGGCTGAGACTTCTTCGTCTGATTCAGGTCGAAGCAGCTACTGTTGCTGGGACTTTCGGCAAAATTAGCCGTGGTATGGGGACAGATCTCCACATCGATCTCCGCGATGCACTGGTCCAGGTGTCGCAGGAGTCGCGCCTTAGAACCCGGTTCCGCCAGAGTAGGCATGGTGCCCTGTGGTGGAGGTTCCGGAGTGGCCAGGTAGCGGGCAACTTCGCGGGCGCAGTCCGTGTAGCCAGCTCGGTATTTGTTGACAGCTGAAAAGGGAATAAAATTAGTAATATTTACTATTCAATTAAATGATTTTAAATAAAAAAATCGACAGGCTATAGTAGCTTTATTTTATATCAATAAATATTTAAAGGAATCTTGTATTACTTACAAGGATCATCGAGATTGCGATGCCTCTGGAAGTGACGCACGGTCAGCTCCAGGATGTCCGCCTTCTCCAGCTTGGTGTGCTTCGCCTGGCCCTCGCCGTTCTTGCCATTCTGGCTCTTGGTGGACTCAAGGATGAGGGCCTTCAGGATGGCCAGGCTCTGATTGATGCGCGCCCGCCGTCGCTTCTCCATGAGTGGTTTGTTTGTCCGCTTGCTGATGTCCTGCGACGAGGTCACATTCTGCGTCGAGCTGACCAGCCCAATGGATTTTATGCCGCTGCCATTGGTTGAGCCGGCGGCTGTAAATCCGATGCCTAAATAAAAAGGAGCCACATTAATAAATTAGTTTGAATCCAATTAATGGTTTTTAGGAACTTCAGGTGGGATTCCCAGAAAAAGGAAGGTTTTCTTTTGTGTATAAATTCAAGGTTAGCCCTTTGTGTAATTGATTTATAGGGTTATAATGAGTATAGTTTTAGGGAACGCTAAATCCAAATTTGATTTTAAAAGTTTTAAATGGTTAAAGAACCATATTTTTGAAAGCGAATCTATTATCCTGAATAAATACAGAATTTCTTGATATGAAATCTCATATTTATATTTATATTGAAGTTTTAGAAATTATATTTTTTAGAGCCAATTTTACACATAAATCCTCTCGTATATCTCTTAGCTCCCAACTGTCCAATAATAAGAATTAAGTCTTCTATATTTTGTTTTAAACAAACACAAATTTATCCAGATTTATTGAAGAATTTAAAATTTTTGGAAGCATTCACATTTTGCATGCTTTTTGCCCACAGGTGTCCTTTGATTGTGAAATCCACAAACGTTGTTTAATGTTCCAGCTAAGCCTTTTACAACTTTTGGCAATAAATTGGTATTTTTAAAATTGTTTAAACTATTTATATTTCCTCACACTTCGGTTGACTTTTATAGTTTGTATTTTTATCACAAAACTAAGTGTAATGCCTGGTTAAAAATTGTTAAATAAACACTTGTATTGTTCCTCCACTAATTTTATTATTTGTATTTCATTCATTTGTATTGTTCAACAGTCAGGTATTGAATATAACTTTGTTATTCATATTTAATATTTCTCTTTATTATTTATTTCTAATTTTGAATTTAAAAACGTGAATTTTACCAGATGCTGATTTATTTTTTGAGTAATCCTTATCACGTTTTGCTGTCATTTTCTCATTTTAACGGAATTCACAGGAATTCGTCGGCCGTTAGCAGGAAATAAAGGCCCAGGTAAGGCTTGTTGTATTATTTATTAATTATTTTATTTATTTATTTAATATTAAACGAAATTCCTCTTGAACGCGTCAACAAAAATTACGTCTTTTCCTTCAGACAATGCCCGACGATTTAAACGGTTAAACGACGAAGGACCTGCGTCCGCACTGTTCGAAGATTCACGGCAAACTGAAGGCGAGTGCCAAAAACAACTGTGACTTTTCACTTCGGTTTTACACACACACAGTCGGATGTATGGCTGGCTTTGGGATTCTTTGATTTTCCGCTGCCGCGTGCGCCTGGCTTGTGCGAAATTTCCCGACTGAATCGCTTGGTTAGCTCATGTTGCTGCCACCGCTGCCGCTGGTAATGTTGCTGCTATTGCTGTTGCTGCTGCTGCTGCTGCTAATGTTGCTGCTGGCGGTGGCACGAGCCGCCGTTCTCGTCGTTGTCGTCCGTCGTCGTCGTGTGGCGCAGCAACCAAAGCAGATTGGAGTCAACCGACAATAAAAGCAACAACAACAACAACAGCAACAAAAACAATAGCAACACCAATCAGCAGGAGCAGCAGCAGCAGCAACACCAACAATGGCCAGGGATGTGGCAGCAACAGCAGCAGCAGCAGCAACGCCTGGCTGCCTGCCACGTTAATGGTGGTTGTGGTAATGGTTGCCCCACCGACCTCCGCACAGACACACACACACACACACATAAAGTCGGCGAGAGCTTAACGACGCAGCGGAGGCATGTTGCCAGTGGGCGGTGGGTGGTCATAATGGCATGGTGGTGGCATTGGTGGCGCGCTGGCTGCGGCAAATGTCAGGCAGCCCGAGCGACAAGCCGGAGCGACGTGCCGCCATTTGGACGGACGGCGTGACCATGTCTGGCTTTAGCACACACACACACACACACACACAGCCACTCAAACACTGACACAGTCGTAGACACACGAACCCACACACAGGCATACAAATCAATTCGCTTAGGCACAAATACCAAATTACCCAGCAGACATGGCGTATGAGTGATATTTGAGGGGACTGAAAAAAACGAAGCATACTTTTTGGGGACAAGTAGGAGAGCTCACTTTTGTTTAACTATTTGAAGGAAGATACTGATTAGCTGAAGCTTTAATAATGATATTTATTCTAATTTTTAGGATGGAGATTTAAATAAAATTAATTTTTAAAAATCTTTAAATAAATTGTAAAACTAAAATGGTCTCATAGGAAAAAAATCAAAAAACCTTCAAAAACATGAGAATAAATCGTGTTAAAAATGGTCTATCTATTTTATTTTTATTGTTACAATAAATACAACTAAAATTAAAGCTAGTCCATGCCTTTTGCTCATTGGGTGAATCTCTGCGTCAACGGCGTGGCAAGGCAGGTCTGTGGCCTGCGGGCGACGAAGCAACGCCTCCGACCGACTGACTACGGGTCGTACGGGGTCAGTGGGGACTGGGAATGGGATTGTGACTGGGTGTGGGTGTGGGTTTTGGGTTTGCGTTAGGGATCCCAGCGGCGGCGGCGGTGGTGGTGGTGTGCGGGTGTGTTTGCTGTCGCTGACTTTGCCATTCGGCTGCCCGCATCGAAATCATAACACCAACGAGGCGAAACTTCTGCGGCGCGGCAGTCGTGGTGCAAATAATAAGCCAGGCCAGGCGACAACGCGGGGAGCCAGGCTGAAATTGTGAAGCACAGGCGAGCAGGGAGCAGGGAGCAGGCGGGCAGGGAGCAGTGACGGCAGCCAGACGAAGACAACTGTGACAGTGGCAGTAGAAAGGACTATTAGATAAATACGCTGGTTGGTGCGAGTTTGGTGGCTGGGGCACTGAGCTTGGGCGGTGGCAATATCGTGGCAACAAAGTTGATGGCAACAAATTGCAGTGGATGTGGCCCCCCAAGCCGGGGCTTAACAAGGTGCGCCACGCACAACCACCAACGACCAAATAGGCAACAACAAGTGCCCCAAACTGCGTGATAAACAATATGGAAATTCCACATTGCTGCAGAGGAGTCAGACAGCTAGCCAGCCAGCCAGTCAGGCAGATAGCCGTTCCACATGTGGCGGATTCACACAGGACTCCATCACTTACATCCAAAAACCAATCGAATTTGTACATCCCATAATGCGTCACAAGGCTGGCAGGATATTCGGAGCTTGGCTTAACATCTTTCACGACGGATGAGTGGCATTCACTGCCGCATTGAACACAGGACGATTTATCATATATTTTCAATTGTATTATTTATGCCGTGTTCACTGCAAGTTCTTATACATAATATATAATTACTGATGCTAAATTATAAATTGAATTTTAAGTTTTTAGATTTTTCGATGAAAATGTAATATAAATGTTGGATTTATTAACTTTATTTTTATGGCGTTATCCTTGGTTCCAATTCTTACATAAACATAAGTAACCCTAAGTATTATCCACATTTTTTAAAGGTAATTACCCTTTTTTTACATGTTATTTCTGTGATATGTAATTATAAATATAAATAGCAAAGCCAAGGTGTGCTTCTTGTTTAAGCGTTCTTGAACGATAACTATATAGTACTCTTCTTATAAATCTGAGACAAAATAAGTCAAAGAAATCTCCCTTATTAATGTTCATGTGTTAAATTGAATTAAATCTTTTAACGAGTAATTTCTATAATTAACTAAAACCCCTTGGCAAAGGTAAAATTGAACAATTAAGGCTGATAGCTCATTCCCAGAACTATTGAGACTCTCCTCCTGCCACTTAATCGCCTTAGCAGCACTTTTATTCGGGGAATGCATAACGACATTTTTGTGAACCTGTAAAGCTGAAATCTATGTGGGATAATGAGCAATTAGCAGCCACAGCTTAAAGCTAAGCCTGATCCCGTGGGTAGCTCAGGCAGGACTTTGGATGTGAGGCAGCGCCTTCTCCTCACCTGGGTCGTTGGCACTCATCGGGTTTTTTATGCGGCCTGGCCAGGTGCAATCACAGAGTGAGCGCACAAACATGGTCTGGGTACAAAGAGCTCTCCAACTGCGCACGTGGCAGGCAGGGGGATGAGGATTCGCCATGTTACCCCCCCGCTCCCTACTTCCACTTGGCGCATGTTGCCAGCTGCCGTTGCCGCCAGCCAAATTACTGAACTGAACCGAACTGAACTGAACGATGACTTGAATGCTGCCCCCGCGGCTGGAGGCGTACAAAGTGGATGGCAGGAGCTGTGCGCCAGGGTCTCGGGCAGTCATGTGGTGCTGGCACACACATAAATCGTTTATAGCCACACCGAGACCAGGCAGGCCGCCACCAGCGTCATCATCGTCATCGCTAAAAGCTCTGCCCCGACCCTGGCCGGGCTCTGACTCTGGCTCTGGCTCTGGCTCCGGCTATACGGCTTTGCCTCTCCGGGTTTTACTCCTCCCCCTCCTCTGTTCCTCTATCCTCTCCTTGGGCTAAACCCACCAGAAACAGCAACAATGCCGCCGCCTCGCTTGCTGCCGATGTTTCTGGTCGACTTGACAGGCAGTGGGGCTGCCGCTGCCGTCGTTGCCGCCACTCCACATTCAGCCAGCAACCTGCCACCCATTCAAACCCAAACCAAACCCAGACCCAAGCCCCACTCCCATCCAAACGTGCGGGAGAAGTGGCAGTGTAACAGCCGGCAGCAGGCCACATGCAACCTTCGGCCACGGCTCGGTGACTGTGGGAAATACCCTGCCGCGGTGCGAGGTAAACGGAAGCTACACTTGACAAAACAATAAAAGAAAATGCATTTTGTTGGAAATAAGGAATGGCATTTTATTCGAAATTTATTAAAATTAATGTTGACAGGAGAGCAGCAACCCGAGATTTGTAAAAAGGTTATAGAAATCAATAAATTTTGTATAAATTTATTGAGAGTAATATAAAAATTACGAAAGGATTAAGAAAGTAAAGAATCAGTTTAAAATTGCAATTATAATTATTTAATCAAACTTTCGATTCAAATTTAAATTGATTCGAAACCCATATTGATTTCTAAGGGATTTCTGTTTACTTTAAATTAATGATCATTCCCAAAGCTTTGGATTAAATATATGTAAATTTCCTTTGTGTTCATTTTAATTTAAAATAAAATATAAATAAACCTAATACCTATATTATAAAAACACGCATACCTCCAAGTTGTAACTATTACTCACTCAAAAATGATTCTTTTCCGTGCAATACCCTCCGCGACTGCCGTAGTTGGAGCTGGAGTCAAAGGTATAAAAGGCAAGTGAAGCGCAGACAGCAGTGGCAACCGGAGACCGGAGAACGAAGGCAGTGGCGGAGGTGGGGAACGGTGGCCAGGGAGTCGAGGTGGAATGCGAGCAGGTTGGAGACGGATCTCCTGCTCGGTCCCGGCAACAAGAACAACAATAACAATGCAAAAGGTATTGGTGGCAAAACAGAAATGAAAATCAAACTGAGGGAAAATGCGCACACACACACACACATGAACTTATACACAAACCCACGAACACAGATGGGAAAGCCCCACAGGAAAAGCTTCGGAAGTGCGCTCCATGCCGCAATGGCAACGGAAGCAGGACAGGACAGCTCGAAAGGGACGCGGCGGCGTTGGCTATGTGTCGGGAGGTGAAGGGACGAAGGGTTTGGAAGGCAGTTTGTCAAGTGGCGACCAGGGGGCGGAACGAGACCGAGACCGAGGGCGAGGGCAGGGGGCAGGGCGCGGAGGGCCATGACACGACCTGGCTCCTGCCGTTGTGTCGGCTAAAGAGAGAAAAATGACTAAATCAAAAGGAAGTGCGCCACACTGTGCGGTGTAAGAGCACGTACAATACGCCGGAGCTTCACTCTGCGCCTGTATTAGTGTGTATGCCACTGTGTGTGTGTCTGTGTGTGTTTGCGACAGTGTGGGAGTGTGCTGGCGCGTGCTTCGACAACCGAAAGCATGGCAGGACGAAGGACACGACAAAAGTGGCAAAAGCAAAGTCAATAAGAGAAAATAATAATAATAAAATCATTTTTTTCGGAAAACTGTAATTTTGTTTAGTTAAAAAATGTAGAAAGTGGAATACAAAGTTTAATATTATATGGTCTG
This sequence comes from Drosophila truncata, assembly GCA_008042515.1. Taxonomy (NCBI): domain Eukaryota; kingdom Metazoa; phylum Arthropoda; class Insecta; order Diptera; family Drosophilidae; genus Drosophila; species Drosophila truncata. Next base: position 295,137 of record VNJQ01007519.1, read on the forward strand.
ACTTAGGCCCAAGAAATTTAGATCTCCGAATAGTCATTGAACAAAAGATGTAGTTAATAATCTTCATAAGGCTTTGAATATTAACAAAAACTTTAATTAGTAAAAATCTCTTTATTGTAATAATGTTTTATACATTTTTAAAATATTTTTCTGGTAAAGTGATAATATTTTAAAAATAAATATAAATAAATAATAAATAATTCAGCCGAATAATCTTATAATTCTAATCCTCAGGACCATCCAAGGTCCTATTCAGACTTTTTAACTTAATTTTTCTATACAAAATCCTAACTCTGATATATTATCCATTTAAAAGGATATTTCTATCCAGATCCTTAACTTTTGTCGGCTGGTGGCCTGGCCGCAATATGGCAAAGGCAAACGGCAGAAGGCAGGCGCAAACAGAGCCGAAAGCAGTGGTGTGAAAAAAATTGAAATTTGCGTGAGTGCTCCAACTGCGGCATGGCATGGCATGGCATGGCATGGTATGGCATAGCAGCCCGGCAGCCGGGCATCCTGGCATCGTGGCATTCTGGCAGCCTGGCAGCCTGGCAGCCTGGCGCTTGGCTGCCTTCCAATCCCTCGCTGCGCCAGTGGGTGTGGGCTGTGAGTCTCGCTGTGGGTATGAGTGGGCGTCGTTTGCACTTCAATGCTAATGTTGGCTTGGCAGCGACGTCTGTCGTCGACATTTTCCATGCCGAAGGGACGGAGGATTCGGAGATGGCTGGGGTATGTTACGGTATGGGATTGGAGGTGGAGATGGGGAAGGGGACAGGCCAGGGCCAGGACGCGTGTCGCTTGTTCGTTTTGGGCATTTTTGGGATTGGCAGTTGCAGTGGCGTAAGTGGGATTTTGGAAAGTAAAAAGGGATATGGATTTCTGTGGAAAATCAGGATAAATATGTACAAAAGTAAGCAATATTTAAATATTTTGTGTTTTTTTCTGGAATATTAATAAGAAGTCTGCAGTTTTTAAAATATATTTCATTTATGGTAAACGATTTCATAAAGGATATATCTTTCCGCTCACTTAAAATCCCTTTTCTGAGTAAATCCCCAAAGGAAGCTCTCATCCCCCCCCTTTGGGCCATGTCCCTGGCCGGGGGCGTGTGTCGTGTATGTGTGTGCCTTTCCTCGACGTGGGTGTGTGCTGCCTGTCAACGCCAACAATGGGCGCTTGCTTGCTGATTCGGCCCTCGAATGGAGGCAACACTTCTTTTTTTTTATTTATTTATTCCTGGTATCCTTATAACAAAATAGCTGCAACTTGGCCGGCTGGCTGGCTGGCTGGCAATCGCTCTGCATGCGGCTGAGTCCGCCACAAAATAAGAGAAGTGCGACCAATTTTGCCGAGTTAATCCCTAACGACACTGACAAACGCCCACAGCAAAAGCAGAAGCAGAAGTTCGGTGCAACAAAATTAGAGCAAAGCCAAAGCAGAGCCCCCATCCGCATCACGAGGAAATAAAATTAAGCTTTAAAAAGTACAAAGTTGCCCTTAATTTTTGCCTTTTTTTGTCAAGGCTTACAGTGGCTGATCGAGAGGGGTTAAATCGACTGGGAAGAATTTAATTTAATCATCCTAATAAGCAGTCATTTTGTAGATTGTAATTTTAATTTAATTAAATATGATTCTGTAGAAAAATTATCTAAAGATTACTTTTTATTTAAGTTAATATCTAAAATTTGGAAAATATTATAAAGCTAGTATCTACATATATATGAAAAATATGATAAAGCCAGAACGTTTTTACCATATATAATACATTAGTTTCCTCTTGAAGTCTGAGATTTTGAGAAGCTTAAAATTAACAAAATGTCATAAATTCTTGAGGCTGTTTTATAAAGCCTAATAATTGTATTTTTATGTATTTCAAAGCTAATTATTTATCCCTAAATTATTTCATAACTATATAAAGATTTACCCCAAAAATATATTAAATTTCCTGTTAAAAACATAGAAGAAAATACGCCAAGTTTCCAGGAAATAAGGACTCTCAAAAGGTATCTACGATTAAAAACCAATTAATTGCAAAATGTTATTGGAAACCCAACATGTTTAGAATCCTTAGGCCTTTGACACATGATAAAGGAGCCGCTCCATGGTACGTGGGCGTGTGTCCTTAAATTCCGTCGGGCTTTTCAGGGACTTTCCTTGGTGTGACAGTATGGCGGCGCCCCTTTGCGCGTCAATGACTTGCTTCTACTTGGGCTTCTGCTTTAGCTTTGCCTCTTGGTTTTTTTCTCTGTTTTTTTTATGCTGCCTCCGGCTGCCACATGTCAAGCGCACCTACCGGATGACCCATGAGCCCTCACCGATCCACCAGTCCACCTCCCTCCCACCTGCCGTAACCCGTGAGCCAGCGCCAGCGCCGGGGCCACCCTCTGTCATCCAGTGGCTGCCATCGAGCTCACCGCATTTCGCACACAACTTTTGCCGCATTAAATTTGACGCAAAAAGCACGCGCGCTGGCGGCGCAAAAAAAAAAGGGACAGGCGAAAGGCAGTGCGGTGGGGCAGACGAATGAGCGAATATAAACGAGCAGCCACACAGCCACTGTCCCGAGCTTGGACCCGCAGCCGTCTAAAGTCGTTGTCTGACACCCCGTGCACGCTCCTCCGCCGCCTCCCACCCGGACAGCACGCCCCATCATCAGCAGTCAGCCATCAGCCATCAGGCCCAGCCCTTCGACCACCATAGCCGCCTTTGCCGTCTCCCTTTTGCCAGCAAACAAGCGTGACCTGCCACGCAGCAGACCGACTTTGACGCACAGCAACTAAGTACACTGGGAGTAAAAAGGGTTAGTTATTGGTTAGTGTATATAGCACCTTCAGGAGCCGGTTTCTTAGTGTGGAAATGAATTTTGCCTCATTTAAAAGAAAGTAATTTAAAAATTAATATTTTAATATATTATTAAACAGATATAAAACGAGATAATAAAGTATTTATTAAATAAAATAAATGAGGAGGTTATAGGGTTAAAAATAATAATAATAAAATAACTAGATATTAACCAGATATTAAGCAATCTAATTTATAATAAATATTTCATAATAAATACTTAATAATAACCCATGAACTAATTGTTATTTTTAAATTTTGTTTTTTAAACTTGTAAACATTAAATATTCCCCAATTAATAGATAAATCATATTATTCACAAAATAACAAACACCCTTCGTTCAATTTTTAAATTTAGAGACTGCATAATAGGAACAGGATAAAAGTAAAAGTTTATTGATTCAAAATCTGATATTTGCATATAAAAAATATAAAAAATATGGATTCTTTAGCAGCTTTATCATAAATTGCAAAAAATATGATTCCAAAAGCAGGCATTTCTGAAAAAATGGTATACAAATCATTAAGGAACTTAGCATAATTTAAAAGAAATATTTTTCCAAATATTACCAAGGGTTTCCCCTGATTTTATTTCAGTGCATCCGAGGGGTTAGCCCCGAGTAGGGACACCGACCAGACCCAGTGGAGGAACTCGCAGCTGTGGGACTCGAAACTCGGGCTCGAGCTCGAGCTTGGGCGCCAGAGCCAATCGTCAGTCATCAAGGCTGTTTGTGGTCTGCTTTTCGGGGCGCTGTCTGACTGTATGTGTCAGGATTGTATACATGAGCTGGGGTGTACGTGTGGGAATAAACACCCATGTAAATGTGTGTGCCAGCATTTCTATAGCGTGGCAAAAAAAAAAAGTAAAATAAGAAACAGAAACCAGAAAAACAGCAACCAGCAGGCAACCCAAAATAAAAAGAAAGAAAGAAAAGGTTCGACTGGCGACCGTCAGAAATATTTTATGGTTTCGCTCTTGACACCTCTTCCTCACCTCCCCCCCCCCCCCCCCCCCCCCACTTAACGCCCACGTTTTCCATATTGATTTGCCACTTTTACACATTTTCCAGAGCACCATTCCCGGCCACATGAAAAGAATTCATAGAAATGATGTAGGCGCCGCCGCCTTGACGCGGTAATTGCAAAATAATTGCCGAGTCGTTGGAAAAGTTATCTCTATCTCTCTCGATGTCTGTCCTGCCCACCCATTTTTTGGGGCGTGGCAGCGTCTTTAAGCTGTTGACTTCAAGTTCAAACACAAATCCGCAAACATTCGTGCGGGATGTGTTCCCCCAGCTCCCCTCAGCACCACCATTAATTGGTGGCGTGTTAGGAAGTTAAGCTCCTGCTGCTGCTGCTGCTGCTACTGCTGCTCCTGCTCCTCTGCTTCACTGAGTCCTGTCATTACCCCCGGAGCTAGATGTCGGAGCGTAGCGAGTAATACGTTGGCAAACACACACACACACACACAGCCCAACCACCCAAAATCCTGCCACACTCATTCCCCTCACACCCCAGATGGAGGCGAGCTAAGTGTACATTCAGCTGTCTGTCGCTGACGCCACTTAAATACAAACACAACAAAAATCCAGCCACAGTGGAACAGAAGAAGAAAAGTGGCCTCGAAAAAAAAGAACAACAAAGAATTTTGAGTCTTTTAAGCAGATTTAAAGGATTTTTGGGGAATAGAAATCTATGAATATTTAAAGAATATATAGTTAGAAAACATGAATCAATGAAGATATAATATAAATATAAAATAAAATATTTTAACAGCTTATTCTTTCTTTATTATTTTTTAAGATATACCAAATATATAAATATAAAACATTACGTTTACAAAGCTAATTACACTAATCTAACAATAACAAGAAAACGAGAGTAACAAAGCTATAAAATATAACTATAAATAAGTCTTAAATCACTAAGTAACGCACAAAGATATTAATTTTAAATACAAAGTAAGTCAAGACTTTATTTTAACCTAAACTAAAACCATAATAAACCTTCCCCCAAAGTGGCCCTAAGATTAGTAGTATCATTTACCTGAGTGATAAGAAAATAATAATAACCATAATGAGCCATAACCAAAATCCCTTTGATATGATCTATGGAAACCTGGTTTCGCTACATTTTTCCTGTCGCCATGGACAACCAATCAATGATTACAATCAGTGGGCTCTTTAACCCATGGATACTCACTCCTCCTCTAAAAACACCGAAATTCCTCCAGCCCCATGTCTGCAGGGTTCTCAAAGTGAAATATTTTGCTTAATGAAGCAACGACGGCGTTTCCTGCCCCAGCCAATTTAGTGTGAGTGTGTAATTCTTTAGCTATTACTACTACTACTACGGCTACCCGGCAACCAGCTCCGGCCCTGACAGTCCCCCCCCCCCCCATTTCGTTTTTATTTCAAGCCACCCAACCCAACCCAAGCCCAGGCCATCTCCAGTTTCACCTTCAGCCTTGGAGTCGCGGCACCTGCGACAGCCAGACTGGAATGGGTGACTCCCCTGGGGGCATAAAAAGTTACGCACGGACCCGGCGGATTACCAACACAACTGCTGTCCCAGTCTTATCTGTGCTGCGGCGGCAATCAGAGCCACCCACAAAGGCACCACCACCACCACCACCACCGCCACCGCCACCATCATTTCCGCCACACTTCACATTGCTCCAGCACTTTGGCAACAAAATGTCCCACAATTACCACTGAGGCCACATCCACATTCACACAGCCACAGCTAACGAAGCCGATGATGATTCCTATGACAATTTTCTATAGCTGGCAAGTGGCAACTGCTCAACGACTGACTCACCCCGTTAGTCGTCCAGTGTGTCCTGAGTCCTGTGTCCTGAGTCCTGGAGCCCCATCCAAATCCAACTAACAATCAGACACTGCCACCGCCACTCGTTGAGGCAGCGAGCCGGGGCCAGTCGGTCGCCACTGTCGGGGTCTGTGTCCGGGTCCATGTCCGTGTCCGTTTCCATGTCCATGTCCGTGTCCATGTCCGTCCCACGATGTCTCCGTCGTCGACCCTTTAGCCAGCCATTCCCCGGCCCGTTATCATGTCTCCAGTTTCAAAGTTTTCTCATGTAACCGGCCACGAATGCCAAAAGGGGGGGGAGGAACAACACGCCCGGCAGACGGTCGCACGTAACGGATGAATGGGCGGACAAGGAGCCCATACCCCTTGGCCATAGAAATCCAATTCACTCGCACACACACACACACACTGGCACCACAGGAGCGGCATTGCGGCTAAAAAGCCATACTACTCTCGGTCCTTGCCCGGCTGAATGCTTCAAGGCAACCAGAACGCAGGACCATCCACAGCTCGGGCATGGAATGCCTAAATACGGCAGCAACAACAAAGGATGGATGACATTTTGAGGGTCTAGACCTTGGTTATACCCTAGAAAACTAAAAATGGATAAGATGTTATATAAAATATCAGCGGAGTTAAGACTTACAACCAAGCACTTAGATCACCTTTTTTAATGCCAGTCGTTGAAGGACATTCTGTTGAATATTTTTTTAGTTTATATTTTATACAAAAATGTTATTCAAATTAATATACAAAACTGCTACAGCTCCCTCGCTTAAGTTTTATATTTATTTATATTTATAAACCATTCCATTCTGCATAAAATCTAAAATCTGAAGCACTAAATTTAGTTCTGTGATTATTTTTAAAAAAATATCTCCAAAACAATACTAAAATCATCTTTATACCTCCAATTTGATCTTCTTCTTAGAGGGAAAGCTAGAATCTTCTATTAATCTGTTATCCTTTGACACTAATCTACCCAGAATCCTTGCTGGCAATGGGTAAGTGAACATCCACGCTCCAGACGACACTTGCCAAGCGCCATGGAAATGGAGAGCAACTGCCGTTGATGCCTCCACACCCACATGCAAAACCCACACCCACATCCGTATCCACATGGCCACACAACAACACCAGGACACCAGTTCGCCCAACGCCCACGGCCACAACAATAAGGCGTAAGCTTCGACTCGACCTCTGTCTCAGTCTGTGTGTGTGTTTGGGTGTGCGGGTGTGTGCTGCTGAGCTGTGTGTGTTTGGGTTTTTGTGTGCGAAATCAGCCAACTCAAAAGCAAAAGCAAACTGCCGTCGCCGCCTGTTCGTCTGGCTTCCGTTTCGAGAGCTGTCGGGGAGTTGCCTGCAATTATTCCTTTAGCGGGGGTCACCACCTTACCCCAGCTATGCTATCCTCCGCGCCCGCAGGAGTGGAGAAAAGGCGCGTCCGCATCGCTCGTTACTCACACCAACAAGTGCAGCTGCTGCTTTCCTTTTTCCTTTGGGGGCCCAAAGTCGTCCTGTTGCCGGCGCCGCCGTTGCTGCTGCCTCAGAGCCTTGCTTCTGTTTTTGTCGACACTTTTTTCACGGCTGGCTCGCTTGGCTGCTCTTTCGTGCGTTGCCACTGCCAGGAGCACCCGGGCTCACCCAACCTTCCCGAGGACTTCCCCCCCCCCCCATGAAACTCGCAACCTGCCAAACCAAACCAACCGCATCCCCCGTCCGAGCCCGCAGCTACGGCTGCTTGTTTTCGTTCGTTGAGCTTTCCTCGTCCTTTTTGCCCGCTTCCCTTTTTTTCCTTTTTCCCTGAAAATCAAAACACACGTCTCGGCGTGCGGCGCACATCTGCATGGAATTTCTAAAGTACGTGCCACGGACAGCGGGACCCAAGGACGGAAGGAGGGACGGATAGAGAGCAGGCAACGCCATCGCCATCGCCATTGCCATGGCCCGATGCCATCGTAATGCCACAACCGGCAACTTTGGCATGGTGCTCCATCCATCCTCCTCCGAACTCCGTCCGTGCTTCGAGCTCCACACAGTGGCACATCCATGGATTACATAGCACAGCCGTACCAGCAGCAGCCATTCCTATTCCGCCGTCGTCGCCTGTCTGTTTGTATGTATATGGCGGCATGGCGGCGAGAGCGTGAACCGAAACATGCAGGGCCTTTAGTGAAAAGTTGCACTGGGAGAAAGGTTTGGTTAAAAGAATGAAGCTTATTAAGCTGTCACTGAAGATATTTGGATGTGCAGGGATCTATGAAAGAAATGAGTTTTATATTATTCAAGGAAGTAGGTTTCAAGAAGAAATATATCGCTTAACTTTCAAAAAGTCCATACTATTTAATAAGAAATACCTTTATCTTGTTAAAATAATAATTATCTTGTAATTTTCAACACAAAAAATGATAATCTTTAAAGGATGGTAACATTTTGAAGCCCTATTTAATTTTTTCTATAGTTACAGGTAACTATTAGTGATGCTGCAGATATCACGGGACGTTTTCAAAACACTAAACTACAATTTTTTCTAAATTACAGGGCTACAACATAGCAAAATTATAGGTCAAAATACAGTTCAGAAAAAGCGATATAGCTGCTGAACCTGACGCCCCACATTCAGGATTCATATTAAATTTTAAAGAGGAAAGATTAGGCTTTCATTCAAGCTTAATTTCAACTTTGGTATACGCGCGGCTTCTGTTTTATTAGCGTTTGAGATCTTTCACAATCTGCAGGTTTTATTGTATGTATCATTATCCTGTATCATTAATAAGCTTACAAAATAAATATCTAATACAGAAGTCTTTAATGGTAATAAAAACTATACCTGCTTAGGATTTTAAACCAACTAACATATTAATACCTTTAATAAATCTATACTCTTAGAATTATATATTTTTCCACACCTTTTTAATTGATTTTAAATTCTCAGAACCCCTAATAAAAATACCTTTCCTGACAGTGATTCTTCGAAGCCGCTTCTGAATTATTAAAAATGGGAAAAGCTAAACATTTTCGGAGCCATGTTTGCTGTGTACCTTTGACTCTGGCGATGCGGCCCGCGCGTGCGGCGTTCAAGCTTGGCATTATAATTTCTTGCTCCGCACAGTGGCAACCGCACACTCGCACACACACACACTGGCTAAGCCCCCTCGCAGACGTAGGCAAGGCACACACACAGTGTGGATTCAGGGCGCACATTTTAACACTCTCGACAATAAACAGCATGTCACTTAGCTCAAACTTCAAAAGTGCGCCAGTCTGGGCTCGGGCCTGAGCTTTGGCCATAAGCAGGATTTCGGTGCGGCAAAAAGAAGGCGTAGCACAAGGGGAGGGAATCGGACAAGGAGCTGGAGAAGGAGAAGGAGTCATCGCCGCAGTCACCGACATCGTTATGCGAATGCCGCCAGCAGGCTTCCGTGCCGTGCCAAACTTTTTTATTTGTCATCCTCATCGTTGGCGGCAACGGAATTTGTCCGGACGACGAAGAAGACGGCAAAGGAAACCTCCAAGGAGGCAAGAGCAGGGGCGGGCGGCGTCGCTGATGGGCGATAATAAACAGGCCCAGACCGAAGGCCCCCAAGGCACACCCAGCAGCACCCCAGCTCTCATTCCCAGCTCCCATTTCTCCCCCACTTCAAAATCCCGGACAGACATCGGGCCAAGGCGCAACGGCATGAAAAAGGCGCAGGCTGGCTGACTGGCTGGTTGGTTGGCTGTGTGGCTGAAGTGTGTCTCTGGCTCTTGAGAGCAGCGTCGTCAGGAACAGGCGCTTGTTGATATTGCCACACGGTGTGGCATTAATTGGGGCTACTCCAGTCCGGATAAAGCCATACCTGAAGCCGACCGGCCGGATATGAGAATCAACAAAGCAGAACAAACGCAAAAGCCGCACTGGTTGATGAAATTTTCAAGATTTCGAAGGCACTAATTCACTCGAAATGCCAAAAGAAAGTGAATTATCTAAGTTTATTGAGGATATGGCTTTAATTTTGTATTTTTCCTTGAAAATATATTTGTGTTATGTGTTTTCTTTCTGTTGAGGAAAGATCAGGAAGGATTTAGGATCGTTAGGCGACATTTTCAGTTCTTTTGTACTGAAGAGCAGCTGAAAAGTAGGCCATATTTTGCAGACTGATACAGGACATTCGAAGCATTCAATTATATATTAACCTTTGATGATTCTTTAAATATTTAAAAATTATTTAAACGACTTTAAAAAATATTTACCATATTTTTAACCCAAGATGTACATTTTTAAACAGTTGAATTAAACACAACTTAAATATCTTAACCCTTAAAACAACCTCAGCCAAAATAACTAATTTTTTCTACAAATACTTCTTAACATTAGTGACCATCCAGCAATAAATCCCACTGTACGTGTAAGCGGTTTGATTGTCATGGCAATTCGAAAGCATTTGTCGGTCGCTCGCCCCCATCGCACACACATTTCAGGGGGAAGTCGGGGGCGAAGGCACAGACACAGGATTCCAAACCAGCAAACTTTACTCCTGCCAGTCCCCAAGTCCTGCCGCTGCCACCGCTGCTTCTCCTCTGTCCGATGTGCGAGGCTGCGGCAGCAACAGCACGGCAGCAACATCAGCCACTTGCCACATTTGGCTTTCTGCCAGGACCAGACTCCAGGACTCGTGCTGCCAACGCCGGCAGTGTTAGGGGGGAGGGGGCGGCGGTGGTTGGTGATGGGTGTGGCAACTCCGTGCCAACAGCAAAAGCAACTAAAAATGCGACGTGCAAGATTATCGTGTCGCTTGTTGGAGTCCCCCCTGCGTAGTCCCATCCCCATCTCCATCAGAAACACACACACACACACCGAGTCGTCGTCTGGCTGTTGTCGGTGCTTCTGTGGCTGCGCCAAGCTCCCCTGCCACTCATGCCACCACGCTGGCCTGTGCTCAGGGCTCCATGCTTCATGCTCCCTGCTCCCTGCTCGCTGCTCCCTGCTCCCTGCTGGCTGGTCTCTACTCCGTGCTGCTTGTTCCCCTCTCCTGGCATAAAACCCCGCCTTGTCCTGTTCGAGACCGACACCATCAGGCGGCACAACTTACTGGCGCTGACGGAGGCAACTGCTGACTGCTACTTATGGTGCTGATGATGGCACAACGACAACAACAAGGATTCAAGACGGGAACAATGGAGACTGAGGGATACTCATTAAATTTAAAAATGTTAATAAAGCCGTATAAGTAATATTTAATGAAGTTTATTAATATTATGTCTACGTTTCTAATTAAAACAATATAATAATATAATTAGATTATAAAATATAATAATATATAAGCTAGGAAAAAACTAATTCTATATTTACTTATTTATTTATTTTTTATTTTGTATTCCCGGCACTTTAAACTTCTTAAATGTATTTAGTTATCCTCTTTTTGAACTGCTTCGATTTCTCATCCATAAAACAAGGACATGTATATGTTTCCGTGTAAACAAAATATATTTTTAGGGATACAAAAAAAAACAAAAATGCAAATAAATAATTCAAAACCATATTCGTTAAAAAAAATACTACCTCAAACTTCAAACTAAAATCCCCTCTGCTATCCTGTAAACGAGCTCAGCCAGAAAGTATGCAGCGTGCGCACGCGAGGATAACGACTCGACTCGACTCTACTCGACAACAAGCCCGACAGTGTGAGCGTGGGAAGAGGCGGCAGAGAAGGGGGCCACAGGCTACGGGAGACGACAGGGGAGGTGGAGTCACCACCAGGATGTGTCTGGGGGGTGAGCCTGAGCTGTGCGCGACTAATTGGGTGAGAGAATGTGGGTGCTTAAATTGGTTTCGTGCTTTCGCGTGACGCGTGCGGAGGCGTGTAAAGCTTGGCGCGCTCTGGAATGGAGTGGCGGCGCTCCGTGATGTGGGTGTGGATGTGGCAGTGGGAGTGGGATTCGAATTGGGTGTCCACGAGTATGTGTGTAAGTGTGCAGGCGACAGGCTGCTCTGCGGGTCCTTGTTCGCTGCTGTTGGTGTTGTTGCTGGCATGAATGCTTGATGGCGTGACGGCAGCCGGTTGTTGCCAGCAATCGAAACGAACGCAGAAAAAATCCAGGAGTGGAGGGATGTGTACTACACTACGGATTTTTGAATACCAGGTCTAGAAATACCCTTGCGGATTATATTAAATAATTATTATTAATTAATTAATTGCTCTCTGGTTAACTTCAAAGAAGTTTTAAAAGTTACGCCAAGTAAATCAATAAATGTTAGGTTAATTTACTAACAACTATTTAAATTATATGGGAATACTACCTATTGAGATCATCTATAATTAAATAAAATTATTTTTATCTAAAAAAGGTCCTGTAAAAAGATAGGGTTTCCTTGATAGATGCACCTTTCAATTTCTATGACAAAATACAATTTTAATTAATTAGAGGAAACCTACTAAAAGTCAAGAAAACCCTTCCAAATCCAAGGATCACTTTTTCCTAACATCATGTCAAAATCCACTACACCTTTGGCCGCCAGAGTAAACACACACAATTTTGCCCCGCGTGAATGTGAATTTTATTTTGGACGAGTTTTTGGCAGTGAATCCTCTCCTCCTCGGTTCACGATTTTAGTTCAGTGCTTGGGATTTGTGAACTCGTCCGTGCAAGGACTTCTCCAGGGAGCCCTACGCTGGCGCGGCTTGTTTATGTCCTTTTTTATGCGCCCCGCATGACGTGCACTGCTCACTGCGCTGCTCTTGCTTCTTATTTCTTAACCACTGATAGTCTGTGTTGCTGGGCGATACTGTTCCGCCGGGACTCGTCCAGCGCGTTGTTTTCTTGGATAATGATGATCGTGTGCTGGTTTTCGGTGGCCACCATCATCTCCTGCTTCCTAGTGCGCAGTCTCACGTAGGTAAGTTGATCGTTTGGCTCCATTTCCTGCACCATGTTGCGTGCCAACATCACCAGAGGCTGTATCTTACTGGCGTACCTTTGGGCATCAACCTGGTTCAAGGTAGATCGCACGGGTACGCCATTTCCGTCGACCAGGATAGCGCCCTGTACGCCCGGGAGTTGGGCCAGTTGATCGAACGTCGCCTGAACAGGGTTCGAATCCATGGTGGCTTTTGAGGAGAGGGTTTAACAAAAATTAGGGACAAGGAAAAATTTGGAGAATTTTGATTTTATTTCGGGTCGTCTTGGGGCATCTTATTTAATGATTCTGACAGTTTTCTTATAGATGGGCCTACTAGGTCGAGCCCAGAATATAAATCTTGGATACCTCCGGGAAATTATTTGAAGAAATACTCAAATTAAGTCTTTTATCTTACAGGAGGAAATGACTAACCAATCAATCCAACAGCTTAAACTCTATTCGTAACATCCACTTATTTTTGCACTGCGAATTAGGACCTTCCCGCGGCTATTGGCAAGGACACGCTCGCCTGTCAGTCACAGTTTGCCTGCCAGCCAGCGAAAGAGTTTCCGGGCTCCGTGTCAAAGGTTGGACGTTATCCGTGCTGCAGCACGCGTCGCAGGGGAGGACATCGACGGGATAACAGGGCGGGGAAGGAAGGAAGGGAGAGCCAGACGAGGCGCCACCACCCGCAATGCGATGGTGGTGATGCGGGGGAGCAATCATTTCTGGCAGCATGCTGCGACGGCGACGGCGACGACGACGACGACTGGCGACGACAGCGGAGTGAGAATCACGTAAATGGCGTTGAATTACAGCCCGACAATCGAAGCGTTGAAGTCCCGAACTGACGAGTTCACTCCACTCCAACACCCAACACCCCAAAAATCCAACGCCCATCAGCCAACTGCCATCATCCGCCCACCGCACCACTGTGCATCATTTATAAGCCGGGCTAGGCCACAGATTGTCTGGAATCGATGCGAGGCGAGGCAAGGCGAGGCGAGGCGAGTCAAGTGCGCACGCACGCTACGAAGCCGATGATGAGCTCAGGACGAATACTGGCGGAACTTTATGACTGTGGGCCATGTGGGGTGTCACGTGCCGGCCTGCGTCTGACTCCGGCTCTGGCACTGGCTCCGGCTGTGGCTCCGGGCATGGCTGCACAGGCGGATCTGGGTCCGGACTAACGCACGCTTCCTTACCCCTCGACCTTTGGCGTTGTATAATTCATTTGACGCTGTCGACCCCTTCGCCGTGCGGAACTATTTATTCAATAATTCGACGTAAAAGCTTGACAGAACGAACGCAATCCAAGGCTTGCAGGGTTTTTTTCCACACACAAATTCAAGTTACTTTATTAAAGTGAAGCGAAAAATAACTACAGATGTCTTGAATACTTAGTACTTTCTAGTACAAAATATCATGATTTAGTTGAAAATAATAAATTACAAGTCTAATTACTGGGAATTGTCTCTCAGCGTTTCAGATTAGTGTTGCAATGTTATCAATGATTTCAAATGGAAAATCGCAGACCACTAGCACTAGATTATAATCATAAGATTAAGCTCGAGGTTGCTACTTCCGAATATATATTATTCTTAATATTAAGAAGAATCTATAATACTTAAATACAAGGACTCTCATTCAAGTACTTTTTTAGTTTATTTAGTTTATAACGTTGTCGTTGAGCATCTCTTTTTGCCATTGGGATAAATAGTGCAGTGTTCTTTGGTGCATATCAGTTTGTCGGTGCCCCACTTGCAATTGGTTTTTGTTGTATGAGCTGCGAATCTTTCCTGATCTATATCTGCAGGTGGCGGACCTATCCTGGTAGTACAGTTTTCCTTACCATCAACTGATAATGTACAATTTTTGTACGTGCACTTCAGTTGGCCATTAATCCATCTGCATTGGTAACTGCTATCGCGTAGCTCGTTCTGGGAATTAGCTATGATCTCTGCAGTAGGTGGACCATACCTTGTCGTGCACCTTTGTTTACCGTCAGAATAAACGGTGCAAGTTTGGTATTCGCAAATGTATTTGCGATTAATCCATCTACACTGGTAACGCGTACCTACCATTGGGCTCGACGCACTTCTGATCGACTGGGCTGGTGTCATATTGGTACGGGTGCCAGCTAAGACGGTGACCAGCCCAGTGAGTAGTACAATCTGTGAGAAGGAAGGAACAAAATAATTATATATTGCATTAATTTTACACTTTCTTCTCGACTTACGAGTAACTTCATTATGCCAAGAATAAGCGATCTGTCAAGCTAAACAAGCTTTATATAGAAAAATTCTGGTAAAATTCGTTTCGATCTTTGAATGCTCTTCAAGAATGAAATTATCAGAAACCTATCGTCAAGTTACTTTTGTTTTACTCTTAAGTCTGTACTTATTTTCTTTGGAAAATCAATTAAAAATGTTGTTGATTTTTATATCATATTATTTTTATATAACAATGATTTAATTACTTCTTTAATTTTGGCAAAGCACCTACTAGAACCAACATTTTTTTAAAAAAATATTCCAGGAAAAAGTTGAGGTCCACAGAGGTTATTTATTATCAGCCAAGCTCTTAATGGATGTTTTCTAGGAATGTCTTGCTTACATGCATAATGCATATGCATGGGTATATTTATTGTATTAACATAGTCTGTCGGCGATTAAGTGATACTAAAGTTATTCGAATCTTGTATGCGATTTTACAGGAATCAAGTAAATATAAGCCTAAATTAGAAACTCCCAGCAATATTTCCACTTTATTTTTTAAATTTCCCGCGTTAGCATGGTTGCGTTCACTAAAGCAACATGATCACTGATCAGAAGGATTTCCACCGATAATTCTGCTAAAAGCGTTTCATCCCAAATCATGATGCAAGACGTCATAAGTTCATCATGATCATCAAAAAAGGAACGTACAAATGACTGATGTTATATTTATATGGTATTCTAAATATTAAGATGAATCTATAATATTTAAATACAAGGACTCTCATTTAAGTAATTTTATATAGCAACAAGCTTAAGTTTATTTAGTTTATGACATTGTAGATGAGCAACTCTTTTCGCCATTGGGATAAATAGTGCAGTGTTCTTTGGTGCAAATCATTTTGTCAATGACCCACTCGCAATTGGTTTTTGTTGAATGAGCTGAGAAACGTTCCTGATATATTCCTGTAGGTGGGGGACCTTCCCTGAAAGTACAGTTTTGCCTACCATCAACTGATAACGTACAATATTGGTACATGCATTTCAGTTGGCCATTAATCCATCTGCATTGGTAGCGGCTAGCGCGTTGCTCGTTCTGGGAATTAGCTATGATCTCTGGACCTTGCCTTGTGGTGCACCTTCGTTTACCGTCAGATGAAACGATGCAAGTTTGAGATTCGCATTTATATTCGCCATTCATCCATCTACACTGTTGACGATTAAGGCTCGACGTCTCTCGGTGTTGGACATTGGTATATTCGTAGGTGCTAGCTAAAACGGTGACCAGCCCAGTGAGCAGTACAATCTGTGAGAAGCAAGGAACAAGATTATTATATATTGCATTATGTTAACCTCTCCTCTCGACTTACAAGTAACTTCATTATGCCAAGAATAAGCGATCTGTCAAGCTAAACAAGCTTTATATAGACAAATACTGCTAAAATTCGATTTGAACTTTGAATGCTATTCAAGAATGAAATTATCAGAAACCTATCTTTAAGTTGCTTTTGTATTATTCTCAAGGTTAATTCTTTGTACCTATTTTCTTTGGAAAATGAATTTAAAATTTTGTTGATTTTTATATTATATTATTTTTATATAAAAAATATTTAATTACTTCTTTTATTTTGGTTAAGTACCCAATAGAACCAACAAATTTTTTAAAAGTTGAGGTCCCCAGAGGTTATTTAGTATCAGCCAATGAATGTTTTCTTGGAATTTATTGCTTACTTGCATATATTTTTATATGCATGATTTATATATTTATTTATTGATTTATTATGATTTATTGTATTTTCATAGTGTAGTCTGTCGGTGATCAAGTGTTATTCTAATATTTTATGCGATTTCGCTGGAAACAAGTGCATATATACATATATGCTTAAGCTAGTAATACACAGCAATATTTTCACTTTATTGTTTAAATTTCCCGCGTTAGTTCAACCTAGGGGTATTCTTTCGTACATTTCACGATTGTTTTTAACGCCAGATATAACTAGACCGTAGTACAACCGTGTACTCGCAATATAACAGATTTAGATTGCTTGATTAAAAAGATATGTCAATATATGCCTATTTTTCTAATAATTTTTATTTTATTTTTCAACAGGAAATCAAAACTAATAAAACAATTTGAAATATAAAATATTTATTAATAAATTAATTAAATAAATATAATAATATTTAAAAAAGTATCGCAAACTGGCAGCTGTCAAACCTTTACAATCGATAGTTCAATCGAGTGTTTAATCGATACCTTAATCGATTGTTTCATCGAGGGTTTGACAGCTCAGCGTGCTTCCGGTTCCCTCTCTTTCTTTTCGCCAGTTTCAGCCGACGAAGGTGGGTGTGTTTTTTTAATCTGCATCCGCCGACTTTACTTAATAAAATATTCTATTCCAGTAGTTTCTACCTAAAGCTATCATTATGGTTGCCCCCAAGAAGCAAAAGAAGGCTCTGGAGAGCACCAACGCCCGTCTGGCGCTGGTGATGAAGTCCGGCAAGTACTGCCTGGGCTACAAGCAGACCCTGAAGACCCTGCGCCAGGGCAAGGCCAAACTGGTGCTCATCGCCAGCAACACCCCCGCTTTGAGGTGAGCTCGTTGTGCTACTGAGAAGTAGATTTCCATTGCGCCCAAGATGCCGTTTTTGCTGGAACCATATGGAGTCTTGCTTAAAGCTGACTGAGAAGTATGATTCCCATAATAAGTTAATGATGGAAACTATGGAGTAGTACAATCAATCTCGGCCAGCGCAAGAGGCAGCTACCAGGGAGTGTTTCCCGGACACGACGCACTCTCTGTTACCTGCACCTCCACATGGTT
This sequence comes from Drosophila truncata, assembly GCA_008042515.1. Taxonomy (NCBI): domain Eukaryota; kingdom Metazoa; phylum Arthropoda; class Insecta; order Diptera; family Drosophilidae; genus Drosophila; species Drosophila truncata. Next base: position 312,728 of record VNJQ01007519.1, read on the forward strand.
CTGGCAACGACGATGGATGCTTGGGGGTAAGGTTATATCGTACTCTACTGTACGTTGTTATTCTCACACATGTCATGATGATCCGTTTGATTCCGAATGCCTTGACGAATCCTTTTTATTACTAGAGACTCTTTCTGATGCCATAAACCAGATAACTTGCTCCTGATGGCTGCTATTTTAAAGTCATATTACTAACATAATTTTTTTTTTTTGTCAATTGCAGGAAGTCTGAGATTGAGTACTACGCCATGTTGGCCAAGACTGAGGTCCAGCACTACAGCGGCACCAACATCGAGCTCGGCACTGCCTGCGGTAAATACTTCCGTGTGTGCACGCTGTCCATTACCGATCCTGGAGATTCGGATATCATCCGCTCGCTGGAGACGGCTTAATTTAAATGCCTATTCACAATAAAGCTGTGTTTGACAAGATATTTTTAATTAAACTTGTCTTTTTTCTTGTAGTTATAATATTTCTTTAATGGAAAGACGCATTGGTTATTCTATGAATAGTTCGAATGGATGAATATTTCCTTATAGTTATGATTCGGAATGGATTTAAATGATTTGATAGTGGTACTTGAATCTTGACATTCCCAGTTTCCCTTCCTAACTGCAGTGCAATAAGGATTCGTTATACTTCAGATTATTAGGACTTCACAGTTTTAATATTATGTTTTTTCTATATTTTTATTGTCATGCTAACAAGTTCCATATTCCTGATTTCTTTTTAAGTACAATATTTTAAGCATTGCCTAAGACTAAATTTACAATTTTCAATTTTGTTATATTAATTCAGATTTAAATGTTTTTTTTTCTGCGCGGGACATTAAAATTGGTATTAATATTTGAATTTGTAAAAGTTAAACAAAAGTCCAAACAGGATGTACAAAGATTACTGCACAGATCTTCTTTCCATCCTCTCTTTACTCGTCTTTTTTTAAACTCGCATCCTGAGCCACTTTTAGAAGATGATCGAAGCTGGCCTTTCCCGTCTGCATGACCATTCCATGGAACACTTTGGTGCTCGACTCCGTCAACAGCTCGTACGGCGAACCGAACTCCACAACTCGTCCAGCGTCCATGACCAACACCTTGTCGGAGTCCATGATTGTGTGCAGGCGATGAGCTATCGTCAGCACAGTGCAATCCTTGAACTTGTTCCGAATAGTGGCTTGAATAAGGCCATCCGTCTGCGGATCCACATTGGCCGTGGCCTCATCCATTACCAGGATGCGATTTTCGCGCAGAATGGCTCGAGCCAAGCAGACCAATTGGCGTTGACCGACGCTGAAGTTGGTACCGCCCTCGGAAATGCTGCTTTGCAGGCCAGTAGGCAACTCGGATATCTCCTCCTTGAGGTGAACCTGCAAAAAAAAATACATATAAGTTTAAAATCGTAAAAAAACCTTAGAAATCAATTTATACTTTACCTCTTCCAGAGCTTGCCAAAGCTTCTCATCCGGATACTGCTCGAAGGGATCCAAGTTGTAGCGCATTGTGCCGGAGAAGAGCACCGGTTCCTGGGGAATAATCGAAATCTTGCTGCGCAGGTCGTGGAGTCCCATTTCATTGGTGTCCCTCTTGTCGATGATTATGGATCCATTGTTATAGGACAGCCGGAAGAGGGCATTAATCAGTGAGGATTTTCCCGCACCTGTACGTCCCACAATGCCCACTTTCTCTCTGGGATTGATTGTAAAGTTCAGGCCCCTTAGAACGCAATCCGTTTCGGGATCAGGCGCATATCTCAAGCTCAAATCTTTGGCCGTCACTTGACCTTCTTCAGGCCAACTCTTTGGCGGCTGCTTCTCAGGCGGCGAGGTGTAGTCCCCTTCGGACTCCAAGTTCTTGTATTCGAGCACTCGCTCCACCGAGGTCATCGAGTTCTCCAACTCGGCGGACTGTCGCATGCCCCATTGTACCATTCCCGTCATTCCCAACGCCTGAGTGATGGCCAATCCAATTTGGCCAGGATTGTTCAGCGGCGGATTGAAGAAACTATTCAATATCACCGATATTACGTACGCCACGCAGAAGAGGTCCAGGTAATAGCCAAAAGCCCTGCTGGTCGAGACGAACGTGTAGTAGCCGGAGCTGTGCAGATCCTGGTAGTTGTCGTATTGCCGGGTTAGCGTCCGCTGGGCGCCCATGGCACGAATTGTTGGCAGCCCGGAGAGAGTGGCACTAAAGTGAGAGTACATAGGAGACCGAGCCACAGCTTCCAAACGCTTCACATCCCGCGAAGTCTTTAGGTAGAATTCACGCCAGTAGTAAAAGGCCAGAACCATGGCGATCGTGTTGAAAAGATACCAGGGATTGGTAAGGCACAGCACGCAAATGATGCCAGTAAGAGTAAGGAAAATCTGTATGCAGTCCAACATTACGGCGGGCAGCACCTCATCCACCTGACCCAAGTCCATGGCGAACCTATTGAGGATCCGACCCGAGGGATTCGTGTGGAAGAAGTACAGAGCTGTACGGGACACGCCCTGGAACATGGTGTTGTGCAACTCGGTGGAGGAGTGCATGGTCATGTTGAAGAACAGCAGGGTACGCAGCAAGGCGCAGATGACCAGCCCCACATTAATGGCAGCGAACCAGTAACCATCCGCAGATGATGAAGACGAGTTGTTTTTAACCCTGCAATAAAAATAATAAAGTTAGATATTGTATTTCACAAAAAGAATTAGGTACCTACCAGTAGGAAAGGAAGTAATCCCCGCCGGAGGCCAGAAGTTGAGTGCCAGCGCACAGGAACACCAGCAGGGCGAAGATGAGGATGCTGCAGCCGGCGCCAAAATACTTCTTATACATCGCCAAGCCAATTTTACCGCCACTGCGGGACTCCTGCAACGGCGCAGAGCTTGGCTTCTGCTTCTCATCCTTCTCAGCCAGAGTATCCAGCGATGAGGAGCTACCATCGCCGCTAACATTGCTTTGGCTGCTGCTCTGACGGGAGTAAGTGGGCGACTTCCCTTCCGCCTCATCGCCAGCGCCATTTGCAGTACTTTCTGCCAACAGCTGGGCAAAGTCCTGACCGCTCTTCAGCATTTCCTCGTAGGTGCCACTGGCCAAGACCTTGCCCTTGTCCATGATCACAATGAGATCGGCGTGCTCCAAGAACTGCAACTGGTGGGTCACCAGCACTACCAGCTTATTAGAGAGAAAGCCTCGCATGCATTCGTCGAAGAGATGTCGACCCACATGGGTGTCCACGGCGCTAAGCGGATCGTCCAGTAGATAAACATCCGCCTTACGGTATACAGCTCTGGCCAAGCTGATCCTAGCCCGTTGACCACCGGATAGCGAAGCTCCACGTTCGCCCACCACTGTGCCATCGCCTTGCAATAGCTCCAAGTCGCGCTCCAGGGCGCATTTCTTCAGCACAGTGCGATAGCGTTGCTTGTCCATGGGCAAACCGAATAGGATATTCTCCCGCACCGATGCATTGAAGAGCCAGGGTTCCTGTGAGGCATAGGAGTACCTGCCGTGGACATGGACGCTTCCAGCTTCGGGCGGCAGTTCTCCTAAGATGGCTTGGACAAGACTGGACTTGCCAGAGCCCACGGGTCCAATTACGGCCACCAGTTGTCCTCGTCGCAGCTTCATGCTGATGTTGTCCAGCACCGGCTCGTGCAGCTCCTGACTCCAGCGCGCTTTCAGGTCTGTTATTTCCACTAAGACATCTGGCATCTTGCCATTTGCAATGGCATTCTTAGTGTGCTTCTCTTTTCCAGACAGCAGATGTTGTTCCTCCTCTGGTTTCTCATCCACTTCGTAGGAAAGGTCCAATATGTTTGCCTCGTCGCGCATCATAAAATTCTTGATACGACGCATGGAAACAAGCAGCTCGGCAAACTGGGACATCCCGCTGGGAAAGAATTTGCTCACAGTCCGCCGCAGAATGTTGTAGAACGCCGTGACGCAGAAAGCCCGTTCCGCCGTGAGTTCCCCGCCCATTAGGACGAATCCCAGCAAGCTCACAAAGATGGCTATGCGTCCGAGGGTAATCTCAAAGGAAAGCAACACACCGCGCAGTAGATTCACCTGCCGTATGGAGCTCATTTCGCTGCGCCGCAGCTGTTGGATCAACCGGCCGAACGGACGCTCCCAAGTGTACATCTTGATCACCTGGATGCCAGAGATGATCTCGTTCATCATGCGCACTCGCTGATCCGTTCGCAGAGCCGTTTGCAGACGCAGTTTGGATGTCACTCGACTTAGGTAAGTTTGTAGTGGCAAGTACAGAAGCAGGATGCTGATGCCATAGAAGGAAGCCACTCCGATCTGCTGGTACAGGAAGTAGGCAGCAATCAGAAGCTCAAGGGGACCCAACCACAGAAAATGGAAGTGGATCAAGGCGCGATCGAAGCGATTCAGGTCGTTGGAGATCAGATTCACCACCTGGCCGGTGGTGGTGTCCCCAAGCGAAGTGCGGCTGAGTCGCAGAGCCTTGCGATAAATGGCACAGCTTACGGCCACTCGCATCTTCATGGCCAAGTGCTGGAAATAATAACAATGATTAAAAAAAAATGTGGAAGACTACTAAAGTTGTTAAAATACTTACCATCATGCCCATCATATAGGGATGGGTGAGAAGGACGCTCGCCAGGATGCATGCTATCAGGAGCACGGCATAGATCTGGGCGGCGTAACTATTGCCATTTCCATTGGCACTGAACTCCGATATCAGCCCGGCCAAAAGAAGCGGCACCGTGGCCCTGTAACGGGAATAAAAAACATAAATTAAATGATTACAAATTGTCAGTTTCTTATCGGTTGATAAAATCGAAGGCTCACCTAGTGCCCAGCTCCAAGGCGGCGATCATAATTCCAGAGAGCAGGAGCTGCCAGCCAAAGACACGTCCGATGACCCTCAAAACGCTTGGCTCCCGCTTGGTATCCGCCTTTCGCCGGCACAGCGCCACCTCGTCCTCCCAGGCGCGATAGAACTCATCGCCCAGGCTCTCCGCTCGATGTTCGTCCAGGGCATTGTACAGATCCGTGGGCTGGAGCGTCTGTTTGCGGCCCTTGAAGAGTATGGGCAGGGCAAAGCTGGAAAAAGAGAAGTCTTATGTAAATCGATTTCGCAATGGTCAGCAATTGTTACTTATGCTACGAACAATATTTTGTGTCCGATAACAGTTGTCTTCGGATGTCAGTTCCCAAAACGGCAGCTGTCACTTAAGGTTCTTATATCATGTGATAGGATGTAAGAGGAGACGTATTGCGTACCAGAACATTAGCGAGGATAGAATACCTGCCGACTCGCGCGGATTAGGCGGCAACTTGTTGGCCTGCAACATGATTATGCAAATGGTCGCGCACTTTTGAGGGTTTTCATAAATAATTAAACAAACGATCGCTGATTAGCATATGCTATTGTTACGGCTGCGGCTTAAGCTCCAATATTTCATCACAATTTCACCACAAGTACGAGTCGATGGCTTGAGAAGTGTAATTTAATTAACAGCTGCAATTGCTCCAACACAGCATCAGGATTTCACAACGCGACAGAAGCCAAAATAAATCGGAAAACTTTCCGTTCGCCAGATACGCAAAAACAAATCACTTGAGCGTCCGCGACGCCTCGCTTTTCCAATCATTCTGTTCATCGTCGCGAAACAATTCCACTCCATGGCAAACCAAAGGCCGTCGCCGTCGATTCGAGCCCGGAATCAGCTGTTCGACCGGCTGACGCCAATGCGGATGTGTATGTACGGCGCGGAGCGTTAGATACACAAATACAAATATTACATTACATCGAGCGCTTTAGGGTGGACTTTCCACTGATAAGATAAGTTATCATGTAAGTGGTTCAAGTCTCTTTATTTAATTTATGATATACTATTGCAAATTTATTTTAACTAAACTTTTTATTTACAGAAAATTAACAATTTAAATAGCTAATATTTTAAATTCTTATTCTTCCTCTGTAAAAAGATGCAGAATATGTCAAGGTAGATAGAAAGATAGAGGATAGATACATAGATAAATAGATAGATAGATAGATAGAAAGATAAATAGATAGATTGACACTTAGATACATATATACAACATAGCCTTCAAAATAAAAATACACTTATATTTTCCCACAGTTGGAGAGTCTATGGATGTACAATGCCTTTCATTCAAGGCCTCTCCAACTGTGATGATAAGATAAGAATAGATAGCTTGTTATTTCATTGATCTTCTTAATTAAATATCCAATAGTTTTCAGTGATTTTGTTATTTAACGTTATCAATACCATAGATAAGATAGTTTAGAGTTTAATCTGTAAGCTATGTTTTGTGGAATTTAGTGGAAAAACTTAACCTCGGTACAATGTACTTAGTAAGTTCTACGTACTAAATATAGCTTCGACGTTCCAAAGTTTGCTTCCTATCTTGTTAACATTTAGATATTATAAGAGACTTGTTAGATTATTAAATATTCTTAATAAACCCATCAAATTACAATTCAAATTTAAGATATTATTCGGTAATATAAATATTTTTTAGACTTCTATGTGTAGTTAGTAATTTCATTGATATTCTCGAGTAAACGTTCAATAGTGTTCAATGAAACGCCTTCGGTAATCGATTTGTAGACCCATTAATAATGTGATAATTAACTTTGCGAAAAGGTGATAACTTTGATAATTATAATTGGAATCTTGTAGATACATACATGTGTACATTGAGGTAAAGTTTTGACCGATAAGATAAGTATAATTTTACGAAAGTCCCAAGTTATGCCGTAATTGGTTAGTAAATAAAATGCGATTTTAAATATAATAAATCTAAATTAAAACTTACTTTGACAAGTTATTATAATGATAATAAAAATAATTTGTAAATGGAAAAAATAAAACTGATAATGAAAAAATTATAATTTTATAAATTTTGAGATATTGTGTCTTTTATTTATGTAATCTTGCAATCTTGTAATTATCTCTACCACTTTTAGTATTTTTTCTATAGCTAAATACCCGTTTATTACATTTAAATTCTCTACGAGGAATAACTATGCCTCGGGTCCTTAGTACTTTCGAAGGCCTGAAATGGAAACATATTAAAGTAAGAAATATGATATTTTTAATTAATCCCGTACCTTTTTTGCACTTATCCAAAGACCTTCGCTAGTGGCCTGGCCAGTCTGTTCCACCATGCCGTAAAAAACTTTGGAATCTGCATTTGTCAACAGCTCATACGGCGTTCCAAACTCCACAACTCGTCCAGCATCCATCACCAGCACCTTGTCGGAGTCCATGATCGTGTGCAGGCGATGAGCTATCGTCAGCACAGTGCATTCCTTGAACTTATTTCGAATAGTGGCCTGAATGAGGCTATCCGTTTGTGGATCCACATTGGCCGTTGCCTCATCCATTACCAGGATGCGATTCTCACGCAGAATGGCTCGTGCCAAGCAGACCAACTGGCGTTGACCCACGCTGAAGTTGGTACCACCTTCTGTGATCTTGGTCTGCAAGCCAGTTGACATTTTGGCCACCACATCCTTGAGCTTCACCTCCTCCAGACTGCGCCACAGCTTGTCATCAGAATACTCTTCAAAGGGATCCAGATTGTATCGCATTGAGCCGGAGAAGAGCACAGGTTCCTGGGGAATGATCGAAATCTTGCTGCGCAGATCGTGGAGTCCCATATCATTGGTATTCCTTTTGTCAATGAGAATGGATCCATCGTTGTAGGAGAGTCGGAAGAGGGCATTAATCAGCGAAGATTTTCCTGCTCCAGTGCGTCCCACGATTCCGACTTTTTCCCTTGGCTTTATGACAAAGTTAAGAGACTTGAGCACATAGTCCGCCTTGTGGTTTGGAACGTAGCGCAAGCTTAGCTCATCGAACACAATTTTTCCTTGCTCTGGCCACGATTTAGGTGGCTTCTTGTCCAGCGGCGCCTCCAATGCTCCCTCAGGCTCGATGTTCTCGTACTCAACCACTCGCTGTACAGCAGTCATGATGTTGACAAGCTCGGCGGATTGTCGCATTCCCCATTGTACCATGCCCATCAACCCAAGGGTCTGTATAATTATAATAAATTAATGTGATATTTATATAATAATAAATAATCACCCACCTGTGTTATGGCCAAACCCACTTCTCCGCCATTGGCCGGCGGAAATGCGAAGAAACTGAGCGTGGTGATCGCTATGTAAATCACACAAAAACAATCCAACCAATAGCCAAAGGCACGGGATGTTGTAATGAAAGCATAAAATGCAGAGCTGTGTGTGTCCTGATAGCTATCGAACTCGGACTCCAGGATGTTCTGAGCTCCGAAAGCGCGAATTGTGGACAATCCGTTCAAGGAGGAAGCCAAGTGGGAGTAAACTGGAGACCGGGCTGTAAATAATTTCGTTTTTAATTATAAATTAAGAATAAGTTTGCAAATTTGCTTTTTACCAATTGCCTCAATCCGCTTTATATCCCGAGAAGATTTCAGGTAGAAAGCGCGAAGTTTGTAAAAAATTACACTGATCACTAATATGGGAAGGAGCAGCAAGGGATTGACAACGGCTATGATGATAACTATGCCACCTAGATTCAGGAAAATTTGGATAACCTGCAAAATCACGGCAGGAAGAATCTCGTCAACTTGGGACAAGTCCTTGGAAAAGCGATTGAGAATACGCCCTGGTGGATTCGTGTTGAAAAAGTACATGGAAGCACGCGATATTGCATTAAAAATAGAGTTATGCAGTCCTATGGAACACTTTCTAGCCAAGTTGAATATTTGAATTGAAGACATCAGAAGAGTTATAATCATAGAAACTGTGATCAGCGTAAACAGGCCAATGTCCACTTGATCACTGCTCACAGACCAGCCCGTACTTGTAGAAAAAAATGAGTAAAGTGAATAATTTCCATCTTTTTTGGCATCGTTCTTGGCAACCCTGAAACGAAATAAAAATTTAGGGGACTCCTTTCGATTTCACCTGAAATAGAAAACTAAGTTTAAGGTAACTAACCAGTAATTCAGGAAGTAGTCTCCTAACGAGGCTAAGCCTTGTGCGACAACACACAAGCTTAGAATCGCGAAGAAAGCGGACAGTCCGCTACCAGATTTCATATATTTTATGTACAAATCGAGGCCAATACGACCTGACTCTTGGTGCTCCACATCGATCTTCATCAGGCATGAGTCAGCTACAGATTGCAAGGATTCTGCGCTGTTGCATCGTTTCTCGCTGAAATTATTGCAAAAACTACCTAATCGGGATCGATTTTCCTCTTGTTCAGCCAGCTCCATCATTCGTTCCTCCTTTTGCTGATTCTCACTGACAACGTTGGCAAAGTCCACTCCCGCCTTAACCAGGGACTCGTAGTTACCCATTGCACGCACCTGTCCCTTGTCCATGATCACAATCTGATCGACGCGCTGCAGAAACTGCCTTTGATGGGTAACCAAGACTACGATACGATCTCTCAGGTAGCCACGCATACATTGCTCGAAGAGATGTTCGGCTACATTGGTGTCCACCGCACTCAGAGGATCATCCAGAAGGTAGATGGAGGCCTCTCGATAAACAGCCCTCGCTAAGCTGATTCTCGCTTTTTGGCCACCGGACAAGGAAAATCCTTGTTCTCCCACCTGCGTTTTGTCCTTGAACGGCAATAATTCGAAATCCCGTTCCAGGGCACACTGCCTCACCACCTTGGCATAGCGTTTGCGATCCAATGGCTGTCCAAAGAGGATATTCTCTCGTATGGTGCCGGAGAAGAGCCACGGTTCCTGGGAGGCGTAAGACATCGTTCCATTGACCTTAATGTTGCCAGATTCCGCCCGCAGCTCACCCAGAATAGCCTGAATGAGACTGGATTTACCGGATCCAGTGGATCCCAGAACAGCAAGCATTGTTCCAGGTTGGACTCTTAAATCAACTCCGTCTAGAGTATAGTAGGGAGAGTTGGTGTCCCATTTGGCTTTCAGACCGGAAATTAATATACTCGACTCTAAGGCGACTTTGTTGTTAATGATGTAGAAGGATGGAGTTAATAATTTATCCTTCTCATCATCATGAGCTTGACTAGTGATCGTATCCTCATTTTTTATAGCCTCTATTACCTCCTCCAACTGCATGAACTTTTGCACACGACCAATGGTAGCTAGAATCTCCGCCGTCTGGGTGATGGCTTGAGGAAAAAACACCATCATTGTGAATTGCAGGACGTTGTAGTAAGCTGTCACCATAAAAGCCACTTCATGCGTAAGAAGCTGCCCCAGCAGAACGTAACCGACTAAACTAAAAAAGATGGAGGCGCGCGAAAGAAAGATTGTGAAGGACTCTAAGAGAGCCGTTATGTATCCTTTGCGGCAAATGGCATTCATCTCTTTCTGGCGAGCATGGGCTATTAATCGCTCGAAGGGTCGCTCCCAGGCATACATTTTTATCACCTGGATGCCCGAGATGATTTCATTCATCATTTGCATCCTTTTGTCTGTCCGCAAAGCACTTTTCAGGCGCAATTCGGAGGTTTTCTTGCCCAAGTACAACTGCAGAGGAATGAAGAGCATCATAAAGGCCACGCCAAAAATGGCTGAGATTCCAATCTGCAAGAAGTTAGGATTCTTTAGATTTACTTGACTACAGAAATATATTATATTTAAAATACCTGAAGATACATCAGATAAGTGACTAGAACTGTTTGCAGAGGGCCTATCCACAAGAAGTGAGCATAGAAGACGTTACAGTCAAGTCGGCTGACATCGTTGGAAATCAGATTGACCACATGGCCAGAAGTAGCAGCATCCAGAGTTGTCCTGCTCAGTCGCAGCGACTTCCGGTAAATCATGCTGCTCAAGCTCACCCGTGCCTTAAAGCCTTTTATACATTAAAAAATATATTATTATTATTTTGGAAAACAGAAAGCCAACCAGAAACATTATTCATTAGTTGAAATTAATACTCACACAAATTCCAAATGCCTAACATAGTGGGATGTATGCATATTACACTGGACCAAATTGATAGAATCAAGCCACCGGCACACCAATAAGCCCTTTTATTGGACTCTGATCCGGGTGCAAAGTGAGAAATGAGTTCCAGCAGGAGCAGAGGCTGAAATATCTTCAGTCCCATCTCCACCACAAAGAGCACCATTCCAAAGAAACCGAAGTGCCACCCAAACACCCGCAGGAGAGCCCTTATAAGACTCGGGTTTCCTCCGGAATTTTTAAGCTCTCGCTCCCATGAAGCATACAACTTGTTGCCCAAAGGTTCTGGAACAGTACGATTTTATATTCATACATTTACTATTCTAACTACTGATATTTTTCATAATAATAATATTTTTATTTATATTCTTTCATACCTGACTTGTGCTCCTTCATGGTCCTGTAAAGGTCCTTTATACTCAAGGTAACCCTACGACCCTTATTAAAAATGGGCATAGTGTACCTACATAGATTTATAATTATTATAAAGTTAAATATTATTTTACTAAATATCTTCAGCTGGTTTACATACCAGATTGTTAAAACCGATAGAAAACTCGCCCGCACTCTCGGATTTTCTGGTAATTCCTCCGTCTTTATCGTATCCATATTAAAGACTACACAAGTATTTAATTAACAATAAATGACAGCGAAGTTTTTAACATGTACTGAAAATAAAATAGTGGCACATTATATTATATTATATTCCTCTTTATTTTCCTTGCAAGGATACGCCGATTATCGGGACCGCCACAGATAGTTGTTGGATAATAATAAGTTTAGTTCACATACTAATTTCTGTGGCATCTTTGAATTTTAGTTGTCTTCTTTTTCAATTCTTTTTTTGCCGACCAAATTTTTTCGAGTGTTATCTAATCGCATCAAGTTTTTCACAAAGTCGTACACTTACGATCCACATGCAATAATTTTTTTTGGTAAATGGACTAAAAATTATCAGGGCTGCCCTCTCTTTCGCCAAATCCAACCGAGCGTCAAAGAGACCTTTATGCTACTGAGAGCCCATTGGCTTGTACATTGGCTTATAATACGGCTAACCCGCCTAAGATAAGAGTTAATGTCTCAAACATAAAAATCTAAAGGTATCATACCATATAAAGATAGCTACAGAGGTTTGAGTAATACTTGTAAGAACTATATCTCCTGTCTAGGCCTCATTATCTATTTTGACACGTTTTCGGAGTCTAGAACATCTCTCCAATGACCTTTATAAACAAAGATTTATTGGATTTTATTTGAATACCAATTTACTAGACTGACTATGTACTTATTTATTTATTTTATACATAGTATATACATTTTATTTTGCCTAACATTCGGTAGCTTAAGTTTGTACACATAATCCAAGAATTAAGTGCCCTGATCTGGAGAGCATCGGTAAGCCTGTAATGAAATTTTACAACATAAGTAAACATTTTTAGATATTAAGAAAAAATTAAATAACCTTTTCTGCGATTGCTAACAATTTATCGTAGGTGGCTTGGCCCGTCTGCTTGACCATGCCATGGAATACCTTAGAATCTGTCTTTGTTAACAGCTCATACGGCGTACCGAACTCCACAACTCGTCCAGCGTCCATGACCAGCACCTTGTCGGAGTCCATGATCGTGTGCAAGCGATGAGCTATCGTCAGCACAGTGCACTCCTTGAACTTATTTCGAATAGTGGCCTGGATGAGGCTATCCGTTTGTGGATCCACATTGGCCGTTGCCTCATCCATTACCAGGATGCGATTCTCGCGAAGAATGGCTCTTGCCAAGCAGACCAACTGGCGTTGACCCACGCTGAAGTTGGTACCACCCTCTGTGATCTTGGTCTGCAAGCCAGTTGACATTTTGGCCACCACATCCTTGAGCTTTACCTCCTCCAGACTGCGCCACAGCTTGTCATCAGAATACTCTTCAAAGGGATCCAGATTGTATCGCATTGTGCCGGAGAAGAGCACAGGTTCCTGGGGAATGATCGAAATCTTGCTGCGCAGATCGTGGAGACCCATATCGTTGGTATCCCTTTTGTCAATGAGAATGGATCCATCGTTGTAGGAGAGTCGGAAAAGGGCATTGATCAACGAGGATTTTCCTGCACCAGTGCGTCCCACGATTCCGACTTTTCCCCTTGGCTTTATGACAAAATTAAGAGACTTGAGCACATAGTCCGCCTTGGGATCTGGAATGTAACGCAAACTAAGCTCATCGAACACTATTTTCCCTTGCTCTGGCCACGATTTAGGTGGTTTCCTATCCAGCGGCGCCTCTAATGCTCCCTCAGGCTCGATATCCTCATACTCAACCACTCGCTCCACAACAGTCATTGAGTTGACCAGCTCGGCGGATTGAAGCATTACCCACTGCACCAGGCCTGTTAAGCCCATAGCCTGAAAAATTTTAATTATAATATTATTTTATTTTTATTTACAGAATGACGTCCAAGGACAACTAACCTGTGTTATGGCCAAACCTACTTCTCCGCCGTTGGCCGGCGGAAAGGCGAAGAAGCTGAGCGTGGTGATCGCTATGTAAACAACACTGAAGCTATCCAACCAATAGGCAAAGGCGCGAGATGTTGTGAGAAATGTATAAAATGCAGAGCTGTGTGTATCCTGATAGCTATCGAACTCTGACTCCAGGATGTGCTGAGCCTCGAAAGCCCGGATTGTAGACAGGCCAGTCAAAGAGGACGCCAAGTGAGAGTAAACTGGAGATCGAGCTGTAAATTAAGTAAGAGTTTTAGCAGGGGTAAGCCTAGTAGCCACTAATATCCTTATCTCTTATTGAACTTGAAAATATACTTTGTTCTGACGATCCTTAATCTCTTTAAAGTATTATTTCGTAATTTATCATATTTATTTATCATTATTTATTATTTTATCTTTACAAAAACTTACCAATGGCTTCGATCCGCTTTACATCCCGCGATGTTTTCAAATAAAACGTTCGAAACTTATAGAAAATTATACCGATCACAAAGGTAGGAGCAAGAAGCAACGGATTGACAACGGCTATGATGATGACTATACCAGCAAGCAAAAGGAAGAGTTGCATGACGTCCATCATCACGACGGGAAGCATTTCGTCCACCTGAGCCATGTCCTTTGAAAAGCGATTTAAGATGCGCCCTGGTGGATTCGTGTTAAAGAAGTACATAGAAGCACGCGATACTGCATTGAAAATGGAGTTGTGGAGGCCGATGGAGCACTTCCTGGCCAGGTTGAATATTAGAATTGAGGAGGCCAATGTTGTCACAATGGACAAGAGGGTAATCAAGGTAAACAAAACAATGTCCACTTGTTCTGTCCTAAAAGACCAGCCTGTATTTTGTTCCCACAGTAAAGGAAGTGTATTATTTCCTTCTTGAAGTGCACCAGCCTGATTCTTGGAGACCCTACAAGAAAATAAAAATGTAAATGTTATTTTCAGATCTACGTTCTAAGAATATTAAATATAAAATTACCAATAAATCAGGAAGCAGTCAGCCAAAGAGATGAATCCCCGGGAAAGTACACAGAAGATTATTATAACAAGGAAAGCTAAAAGTCCACCACCACACCTGAAATACTGCTTGTACAAGCCGAGGCCAATACGACCTGACCCTTGGTGCTCAACGCTTCCCTTTTCCAAACATGAATCAGCTATAGATTGCAAGGATTCTTCGCTGTTGCACCGTTGCTGGTCAAGAGTATTAGTGAAGCTACCTATTCGGGAGCGTTCCTCCTTCTCTGTAGTCTGCTCCGCCACTATCTGCTCTTCTTCCGTTTTCTGATTCTCACTGACAACGTTGGCAAAGTCCACTCCCGCCTTAACCAGGGACTCGTAGTTACCCACTGCACGCACCTGTCCCTTGTCCATGATCACAATCTGATCGACGCGCTGCAGGAACTGCATTTGGTGGGTAATCAGGACTACGATGCGATCTCTCAGATAGCCGCGCATGCATTGCTCGAAGAGATGTTTGGCTACATTGGAGTCCACAGCACTCAGAGGATCATCTAGAAGGTAGATGGAGGCCTCTCGATAAACAGCCCTCGCTAAGCTGATCCTCGCTTTTTGTCCACCGGACAAGGAAGATCCTTGTTCTCCCACCTGCGTTTTGTCCTTGAAAGGCAATAATTCGAAATCCCGTTCCAGGGCACACTGCCTCACCACCTTGGCATAACGTTTGCGATCCAATGGCTGTCCAAAGAGGATGTTCTCTCGTATGGTGCCGGAGAAAAGCCACGGTTCCTGGGAGGCGTAAGACATCGTTCCATTGACCTTAATGTTGCCAGACTCCGCCCGCAGCTCGCCCAGAATAGCCTGAATGAGGCTGGATTTACCGGATCCAGTGGATCCCAGAACAGCAAGCATTGTTCCAGGCTGTACATCCAGATCAACTCCGTCGAGAGTATAGTAGGGGGAGTTGGTGTCCCACTTGGCTTTCAGACCGCAAATTAAAAGACTCGACTCTGAGGCGACTTTGTCCTTAATGGTGTGAATCAATGGAGTTAATAATCTATCCTTCTCCTCATCATGAGCCTCCTTTGGTTCGGTAGTGATGGTATTCTGAAGATCTTCGCTCTTTATAGTCTCCTCTACCTCCTCCAACTGCATAAATTTTTCCACTCGACCAAGGGAAGCCATAATCTCCGCCGTCTGGGTGATGGTTTGAGGGAAGAATACCAGCATTGTGACCAAAAGGACGTTGTAGTAGGCTGTAATACTAAAGGCCACCTCATGCGAAAGGATCTGACCCAGCAAAACGTAACCGACCAAGCTGAAAAATATGGAGGCTCGGGAGAGAAAGATTGGAAACGACGCAACGATACCCTTGATATAACTGCTATGGCAAATGGCGTTGACCTCCTTCTGGCGTGCCTGGGCCACCAACTGCTCGAAAGGGCGCTCCCAGGCGTACATTTTGATCACCTGGATGCCCGAGATGATTTCATTAATCATTCTCAGCCGCTTGTCTGTCCGCAAAGCAGTCTTTAAGCGTATCTCAGTGGTCTTCTTGCCCAAGTACAACTGTAAGGGAATGAAGAGAAGCATGAAGGCCACACCAAACATGGCTGAGATTCCAATCTGCAAGATAAAATATGCAGTTGTATTATATTATGAAAATTATCATACATATTTTGCATAAAATACCTGAAGGTACATCAGATAAGTAACTATAACAGTTTGTAAAGGCCCAATCCACAGGAAGTGAGTGAAGAGAATATTACTGTCCAGGCGACCGACATCATTGGAAATCAGATTGACCACATGGCCAGAAGTAGTGGTGCCCAGAGCCGTAGTACTAAGTCGCAGCGACTTCCGGTAGATCATGCTGCTCAAGCTCACCCGTGCTCTAAAGCCTGAAAACCATACATAAAGTTAATTGTTTAATCTATAATAATTTTAGCAATTAAGATGGCCAAATCTGAGTTGGAGTTCACACTCACTCAAATTCCACAAGCCGCACATGGTGGGATGTCTGAATATCACGTTGAGCCAAGTTGACAGGATCAAGCCGCCCGCATAGAAATAGGCAGTTTCAATGGATTCCGACCCATGTGTGAAGTAAGAGATGAGTTTTAGGAGTAGAAATGGCTGAACCGTTCGTAGTCCCACCTCTCCTATGAGGAGCATAAGTCCGAAAAAGCCAAAGTGCCATCCGAACACCCGCAGCAGAGCCTTAACGAGGCTGGGTTTTCCTCCTGAATTTTTAAGCTCTCGCTCCCATGAGTCATACAACTTGTTGCCGAGGGGTTCTGAAAGAACATTACATTAATAATTAAATTATAAAAATTTATAAATAACAGGAGAGGGAGGTGATCGGTGATCTCACATAATCTTCTGTCTGGCTTATGACCTTAGGGGTCACAGTTGTCTTTGTGGGGTTTCAAGCTTGGCTTTGTCTATTCAATGAACACTTTACTAGACAAAAAATGTTTACTTTAGTTATGTAAACATTTTCGTTCTAAATTATAAATTTTTTTTCTTACCAGACATGTGCTCCTTCATGGTTCTATAGAGATCTTTTATATTCAAAGTGCGCTTACAACCCTTAAGAAAAATGGGAACGGTGTACCTAAAATAATTTATTATTCCTTAAATAAAAATTCACTGTGTTTAAGAACCGTTTATTACTCACCAGAAAGTTATAACCGAAAAAAAATTTGCCCGAAACTTAGGATTTTCCTGTAAATCTTCCTTCCCTGAGGAATCCATCTCTAGACTAATAAAATTTATAAAATTTATTTTTATTTATTTTTTATAATTATTTCCTGTGCATAATTTTGTAGAAGACTGTTATCAAAACAGCTGTTTATGTAGCGAAATATTGTTGAGCATTCACACTATCTAATCACATTCAGTTTTTCGTATAAACGCTGAACCGGCAATTAAATCATGCAAGTCACGCACTTACGATCCACACAATCGTACCTTTTTTTGTTAATGTACTAAAATTATTTCGTGCTGGCACTCTCACAAAACTAATGCTTCAGGCCAATCTGCGAGACATCCGCGCTCCAAAGAGACCTTTATGCTACTGAGGGCAGTGAACTTCATACATGTGCTCATAACGCCAAAAGTAAGAGAGATAAGAGTTATTTAATGGCTCTAATATATATATCCACTAGCATCGCCGTAAAGATAGGAAAAGATAAAAAATTAGAGCAAAGCTTAGATATTTTAAACATTAAAACTGTTGTATATTTCCACTCATAGTTTATCGTGTGGCCTGACACATTTTCAGCTATCAGAAATCTTCAAAATCAGCGGTTAATATAATATTTATATATGATCTATTTATCTTTTTTATTTATTAATTAGATTTACTTGGATTAAGCATATAAAATCTTGTTATTAAAGAGTAATATTGAAGAAGCAAAACCGATTACAAACGAATTCTAAAATATTTCTAATTAATTTGCAGTTAATATGATGCAACATAATTTGCAACATAATTTGATCAGTAATTTTTGTACTTAATTGATAGATAACACTGTCTAAGCATCGCAAGGAATACTTAATCTTTAATGCAAGTTTGTTAAATGAAAGACACATCTGCAGTTTCTTCACAATCGCTGAGGTTAGTTTCGGTGGGAAAGGGAGCATTGATAGGCCTGTAATTAAAAGTTGATTAATAAGTTAATTTATATAGTTTATTAAATGTATATTTAGATAAATATTAACCTTCAGAGCTATTTTTAACAATCCATCGTAAGTAGCTTGACCCGTCTGCTTTACCATGAGGCAAAACACCTTAGACTCTGCCACTGTTAGCAGCTCGTATGGCGTCCCGAACTCCACAACTCTTCCAGCGTCCATCACCAGCACCTTGTCGGAGTCCATGATCGTGTGCAGGCGATGGGCTATCGTCAGCACAGTGCACTCCCTAAACTTGTTCCGTATGGTGGTCTGAATAAGGCTATCCGTCTGTGGATCCACATTAGCTGTGGCCTCATCCAATACCAGGATGCGATTCTCGCGCAGAATAGCTCTTGCCAAGCAGACCAACTGGCGCTGACCAACACTAAAATTAGCTCCACCTTCAATGATTTTACTTAACAAACCATTCGGCAGATCTGTCACCACATCCTTTAGCTTCACTTCCTCCAGGCTGCGCCACAGCTTCTCATCAGAATACTCTTCAAAGGGATCCAAATTGTATCGCATTGTACCGGAGAAGAGCACAGGTTCCTGGGGAATAATTGATATCTTGCTGCGCAGATCGTGAAGACCCATATCATTCGTATCCCTCTTATCAATGAGAATAGATCCATCGTTGTAGGACAATCGGAAAAGGGCATTGATCAGCGACGATTTTCCTGCCCCTGTGCGTCCAACAATTCCTACTTTTTCTCTTGGTTTTATGACAAAATTGAGCGATTTAAGAATACATTTTGCCCTTGGATTTGTAATGTAGCGCATGCTTAAGTCATCAAAGATTATTTTCCCTTGCTCTGGCCAAGCTTTAGGTGGCCTTTTGTCCATTGATGCTTCCAATTCTCCTTCAGGCTCAATGTCTTCGTACTCAACCACTCGCTCCACGGCGGTCATAAGGTTCTCCAGCTCGGCGGATTGTCGTATTGCAAACTGCACCAGGCCTGTCAATCCCAGGACCTATGAATTACATATAAATGTAAATATTAAGCCCTAAAATTTACCCATTTTAACTTACTTGGGTTATAACCAATCCCACATCTGCAGCGTTCGCCGGCGGAAAGACAAAGAAGCTGAGCGTGGCTATGGCCATGTAAATGACGCATAAAAAGTCTAGCCAATAAGCAAAGGCACGGGATGTGGTAAGGAAAGTATAAAATGCGGAGCTGTGCGTATCCTGGTAGCTGTCAAACTCCGCCTCCAGGATTCGTTGAGCTTGAAAGGCAAGAATGGTGGACAGGCCGTTAAGTGATGACGCCAAGTGAGAATAAACAGGAGATCGGGCTGTAAAAATAAAAGTGGTTTACTATACTTCTGCGATGATTTCAGCAATAATGAATCAATACATACCAATTGCATCAATCCGCTTCACATCGCGGGAAGTTTTCAGATAGAAAGTACGAAGCTTATAGAAAATTATGCTTATCAGGAATGTAGGAGTAAGAAGCAAAGGATTGACAACAGCTATTAAAATGATTATGCCAGTAAGGCACAGAAAGGTTTGGATCACGTCCATCATCACAACAGGAAGCATCTCGTCCACCTGTCCCAAGTCCTTCGAGAAGCGATTAAGTATACGCCCTGGTGGATTCGTATGGAAGAAGTACATGGAAGCACGCATGATAGCATTGAAAATGGAGTTGTGCAGGCCGATGGAGCACCTTCTGGCCAGGTTGAATATTAGAAATGAGGCCGTCACTGTCGTTATAATGGACAATACTGTGATTAAAGTAAACAGCCAAATGTCCTTCTGCTCATTGCTCAATGTCGTGGGATCTTCGTAGTTGAGTGTATAATTTCCTTCTTGACCGATGACGTTTCGGTTCTTAGCGACCCTAGAAGAAAACATGTTTAAAGAAATAAAGTTGTTTTCTATTTAGCAATGAACTTACCAGTAAACAAGAAAATAATCTCCCAAAGCGATTAGACTCCGAGAAACAACAAAAACGCTTATCATCACTAGAAAAGCTAAGAATCCGCCTCCAGACTTGAAGTACTTCTTGTACAATCCGAAGTCAATGTGACCTGACCCTTGGCGCTCCACGCTGATCTTTTCCAAACACGAATCCATGATAGATAGCAAAGATTCCTCACTATTGCTTAATTTCTCGTTGGGTTCATTACTGGAACTACACAACTGTGAGTAATCCTTCTCCTGTTCATCCTCCACCGACATCTGTTCCTTTCTTTCTGGTTCTCCCAGAATAATGGAAAAATCCACGCCCGCCTTGAGAAGTGAGTCATAGTTGCCGACGGCATGCACCTGTCCCTTGTCCATGATCACAATCTCATCTACGCGTTGCAGAAACTGCCTTTGATGGGTAACCAAGACTACGATACGATCTCTCAGGTAGCCACGCATACATTGCTCGAAGAGGTGTCTGGCTACATTGGTGTCCACCGAACTAAGAGGATCATCCAGAAGGTAGATGGAAGCCTCTCGATAAACAGCCCTCGCTAAGCTGATCCTCATTCTCTGACCACCGGACAAGGCAGCTCCACGCTCTCCCACGAATGTTTTGTCCTTGAGCGGCAATAATTCGAAATCCCGTTCCAGGGCGCACTTTCTGACCACCTTGGCGTAGCGCTTGCGATCCAATGGCTGACCAAAGAGGATGTTCTCTCTTATGGTCCCCGAGAAGAGCCAAGGTTCCTGGGAGGCATAAGACATCGTTCCATTGATTTTAATTTCGCCGGACTCTGCTTGCAGCTCGCCCAGAATAGCCTGAATGAGACTGGATTTTCCGGAGCCTGTGGGTCCCAAAACGGCAAGCATCTTACCGGGCTGGACCTTCAGATCAACTCCATTGAGAGTATAATTGGGGGAATTGCTGTCCCATTTAGCTTTTAGCCCGGCTATTGAGATTCTCGACTCTGGAATGACTGTGTTACTAACGGTGCGAATCGATGAAGTTAACAATCTGTGCTCCGCCTCATTGCTACTCTCCTCTGGCTTGACATCCAGAATATCTTTGTTCATAAAGACCTCTTTTACCTCCTCCAGCATCATAAACTGCTGGACACGACCAATAGTAGCCAGAATCTCAGCCGTTTGAGTGATGGCTTGGGGAAAGAACACCATCATTGTAGTTTGCAGGACATTGTAGTAAGCTGTTACCATAAAAGCCACTTCTGGCGAAAGAAGCTGTCCCAGCAGTACATAACCGACCAAACTGAGAAAGATGGAAGCGCGCGAAAGGAAGGTAGTGAAGGATGAAAGGATACCCTTGATATAACTTCCGTGGCAAATGGCATTCACCTCCTTCTGGCGCGCATGAGCTATCAATCGTTCGAAGGGCAGCTCCCAGGCGTACATTTTTATCACCTGGATCCCCGAGATGATCTCATTCATCATTCGCATCCGCTTGTCTGTACGCAAAGCGGTCTTTAGGCGCACCTCTGAGGCCTTCTTGCCTAGATACATCTGCAGGGGAATGAAGAGCAGCATGAAGGCCACTCCAAAAATGGCTGAGATTCCAACCTGCAAGACAATAAATTCAATTGGTTTAAAATTCTAAAAAATTACTGTTTATATGTTACCTGAAAGTACATAAGATATGTGACCAAGGCTGTTTGCAGGGGCCCAATCCACAAAAAGTGCGCAAAGAGGACATTATTGTCCATCCGGCTGACGTCGTTGGAAATCAGGTTGACCACATGGCCAGATGAGGCAGCGCCTAGAGCCGTCCTGCTAAGTCGCAGCGACTTCCGGTAGATCATGCTGCTCAAGCTCACCCGTGCCTTAAAGCCTGATTATCCGGATAAGGACTAGATTAGAAGCTATTAACTTACTATTATCTTTTTAACTTACATAAATTCCAAATACCACACAGACAGGGATGTTTGCATATCACGTTGAGGGCAACTGATAGGATCAAGCCGCCAGCGTAAAAATAGCCCTTGTTTGTGGATTCCGAACCGTGTGCGAAGTAAGAGATGAGCTTCAATAGAAGTAGGGGCTGAAGTATGCGAAGTCCACCCTCTGCTAGGAAAAGCAACAGCCCGAGAACTCCGAATTGCCATCCAAACACCCGGAGAAGGGCCCGCATCAGGCTTGGTTTGCTTCCTGAATTTTCTAGTTCACGCTTCCATGAAGCATACAATTTGTTGCCCAAAGGACCTGAAAAAGTATATATTTAATATTAATTAATAAATTGCTAGTAAAGATTTCCCATTTCTTTATATATATTCTTTTTATTTCATACCTGACTTGTGTTCCTTCATGGTTCTGTAAAGGTCTTTTGTGTCCAAGGTGTGCCTGAAGCCTCTGATAAATGTGGGCATGGTGTACCTAATAATTATTTATATTTTATTAAAAATCCTTTTTAGTAAATGTGCCAGGATCCTTGCCACTTACCAGAAAGTTAAGACCGAAACTAAATTTGCTCGTATTCTTGGATTTTCCGGCAAATCTTTCGTCTCGATCGAATCCATGTTTATTGTAATAAATCACAACTATTCCATACAATATTTTAAATTACAACTTATTAAAAAGGTATCTCTTATTTTTACACTGCCTCTGAAAACCTTATTATTTGATTTTAGATTTCAAGTCCCAGTTATGTTTATCGCGCATCCATTAAATAGTCTTAGTCTTACATCTAGTTGAAGTTTTTCTGAGCTGCAATTTAATGATTAAATTAACGTTTTAATGTTCTCAAAACACCTTTATTTAGACACACTTTTCTGAACAGTATTATCTAATCACATATATTTTGTATACAAAAGCATAGCAAGCAATTCGCTTTCCTACGATCCACGTGCTTAAATTATTAAAACTATACCGGGTTGACCTTCTACCAAAATTTATAAATACTATTGGCCACTCCGCTATCCGTCCTCACGTCGGAGAGACCTTTATGCTACTGAGAGCAAAAAAGTTAACACATCACCACGCCTTACTCCCCCAAAGGTAAGAAAGATAAGAGTTATTTAATGGCACAAATATAAAAATCAAGAAGAATAGTCATAAAGATAGGTACAGGGCTTTGAACAATCTCAAACTATAAATTTATGCTATGTGATAACCGAGTCGATTAAGCCAAGTACATCTGTCCGTTCTATACACATCTGAGTTAAACGTTTTTTAAAGATTTAATTTATTTTTTAATAGGCTTTCACTAATTGCAAACTTTTGACCAAAAAATAGTGATATTACCAACTAAGAGACAACTCTAACAAGCTTAAAAAGAGCCACCCTACTTATGTTAGAAAAAAAAACCTGTAATAATAATTTATCCATGTTCTGGTTGAAGATTCTGTGTTGGTCGGCATAGTTCCATCTTTTTCTGAGTATTAGGTGTGTTGAAGTCGGTAGCACTGTAATTATATTTTCAAAACTAGTTAAATAAACATTTAAATTTAAGTCATTAATATACAAAATTAACCTTTTCTGCAATTTTCAACAATTCCTCATAGGTAGCTTGGCCCGTCTGCTGCGCCATGCCGCGGAACACCTTCGAATCTGACATCGTTAGCAGCTCATACGGCATCCCAAACTCCACAACTCTTCCAGCATCCATTACCAGCACCTTGTCGGAGTCCATGATCGTGTGCAAGCGATGGGCTATCGTCAGCACAGTGCACTCATTAAACTTGTTCCGGATTGTGGCCTGAATAAGGCTATCCGTTTTTGGATCCACATTGGCTGTGGCCTCATCCATTACCAGGATGCGATTCTCGCGAAGAATGGCTCTTGCCAAGCACACCAACTGGCGCTGACCCACGCTGAAGTTGGTACCACCCTCTGTGATCTTGGTCTGCAAGCCAGTTGGCATTTTGGCCACCACATCCTTGAGCTTCACCTCCTCGAGGTTGCACCACAGCTTCTCATCAGAATACTCGTCGAATGGATCCAAATTGTATCGCATTGTGCCGGAGAAGAGCACAGGTTCCTGGGGAATGATCGAAATCTTGCTGCGCAAATCGTGGAGACCCATATAGTTGGTATCCCTTTTGTCAATGAGAATAGATCCATCGTTGTAGGACAATCGGAAAAGGGCATTGATCAGCGAAGATTTTCCTGCCCCTGTGCGCCCAACAATTCCAACTTTTTCTCGTGGTTTTATAATAAAATTTAGCGATTTGAGTACACACTTTGTCTTCGGATTTGGAATGTAGCGCAAACTTAGTTCATCAAACCGTATTTCGCCCTGCTCTGGCCAAGATTTAGGTGGCTTCTTATCCAGCGGCGCCTCCAATTCTCCCTCGGGCTCAATGTCCTCGTACTCAACCACTCGCTCTACGGCCGTCATGAGGTTCTCCAGCTCGGCGGACTGTCGCATTGCAAATTGTACCAGGCCAGTCAAGCCCAGAGCCTGAGAATTAAATATTCATATAAGTAATAAAATTTATAATGGTTCAATGCTGATGCACCTGAGTAATGACCAAGCCAACATTTGCTGCATTAGGTGGGGGAAAGGCAAAGAAGCTGATCGTCGTGATCGTTATGTAAATCACACATAGGAAGTCCAGCCAATATGCATATGCTCGGGATGTGGTAAGGAAAGTATAAAATGCGGAGCTGTGCGTATCCTGGTAGCTGTCAAACTTCGCCTCCAGGATTCGTTGAGCTTGAAAGGCACGAATGGTGGACAGGCCATTAAGTGATGACGCCAAGTGAGAATAAACAGGAGATCGGGCTGTAAAAAAAGTTATGGCATCATCAGAGATAGTATTATATCAATAAAGTTTCTTTTTTCTGAATCAATGGATAAGTACCTACCAATTGCATCAATCCGCTTCACATCGCGGGAAGTTTTCAGATAGAAAGTACGAAGCTTATAGAAAATTATGCTTATCAGGAATGTAGGAGTGAGAAGCAAAGGATTGACAACAGCTATTATAATGATTATGCCAGTAAGGCACAGAAAGGTTTGGATCACGTCCATCATCACAACTGGAAGCATCTCATCCACCTGTCCCAAGTCCTTCGAGAAGCGATTAAGTATACGCCCTGGTGGATTCGTATGGAAGAAGTACATGGAAGCACGCAAGATAGCATTGAAAATGGAGTTGTGGAGGCCGATGGAGCACCTTCTGGCCAGGTTGAATATTAGAAACGAGGCCATCACTGTCGTTATAATGGACAATACTGTGATTAAAGTAAACAGCCAAATGTCCTTCTGCTCATTGCTTAATGGATAGCTTGTATTTTCCATCGTTGGATCTACGTTAAGGGTATTATTGGTCTCTATAACGGCACCATTACGGTTCTTGGCGACCCTAAAATGGAAAACGTTCATGTAAATTTAATTATTAATTATAAAACGAAGTCGTATTGGAAAAACTTACCAATAAACAAGAAAATAGTCTCCCAAAGCGATTAAGCTTCGGGAAACTACAAAGAAACTTATCATCACTACGAAAGCAAGAATCCCGCCGCCAGACTTGAAGTATTTTCTGTACAAGCCGAGTCCAATTTTCCCAGACTCTTGGCGCTCAACATTTATCTTGTCCATACACGAATCCATGATGGATAACAAGGATTTCTCACTGCTGCATCGTTCTTCATTTTGAGAGAGACTCAGGTCCCCCAAACGCGATCCATTCTCCTTCGTTTCGCTTAACTCTTCCATTTGTTCCTTTCTCTCTGTCTCACCCAGAATGGTGGAAAAGTCGACTCCAGCCTTAATAAGTGTGTCATAGTTGCCGACGGCACGCACCTGTCCCTTGTCCATGATCACAATCTGATCTACGCGTTGCAGGAACTGCCTTTGATGGGTAATCAAAACTACGATGCGATCCCTAAGGTAGCCACGCATACATTGCTCGAAAAGATGTTTGGCTACATTGGTATCCACCGCACTCAGAGGATCATCCAGAAGGTAGATGGAGGCCTCTCGGTAAACAGCTCTCGCTAAGCTGATCCTCATCCTTTGACCACCGGACAAGGCAGCTCCACGTTCTCCAACCAGTGTTTTGTCATTGAGGCGCAGTAACTGGAAATCTCGCTCCAGAGCACATTGCCTTACCACCTTGTCGTAGCGCTGGCGATCCATTGGTTGGTTAAAGAGGATATTCTCTCGTATGGTGCCGGAAAAAAGCCAAGGCTCCTGGGAGGCGTAAGACATCGTACCATTGACTTTAATGTTGCCAGACTCAGCACGCAGCTCGCCTAGAATAGCCTGAATGAGGCTGGATTTACCGGAGCCGGTGGAACCCAGAACGGCAATCATCGTCCCAGGTTGGACTCTTAAATCAACTCCGTCTAGAGTATAGTAGGGGGAGTTGGTGTCCCATTTAGCTTTTAATCCGCTTATTGTTATGCTCGACTCTGAGACAACTGTGGTATTAATAGTGTAGAGCGATGGAGTCAATAACCTATCCCCTTCTTTATCGTGGCCTTCACTGTATGTATCTTCGCTTACCTCCTCGGACAGCATGAACTGCTGGACACGACCAATAGTAGTCAGAATCTCCGCCGTTTGGGTGATAGCTTGGGGAAAGAACACCATCATTGTAGTTTGCAGGACATTGTAGTAAGCTGTTACCATAAAAGCCACTTCTGGCGAAAGAAGCTGTCCCAGCAGTACATAACCGACCAAACTGAGAAAGATGGAAGCGCGCGAAAGGAAGGTAGTGAAGGATGAAAGGATACCCTTGATATAACTTCCGTGGCAAATGGCATTCACCTCCTTCTGACGCGCATGAGCTATCAATCGTTCGAAGGGCAGCTCCCAGGCGTACATTTTTATCACCTGGATGCCCGAAATGATCTCATTCATCATTCGCATCCGCTTGTCCGTCCGCAGAGCGGTCTTCAGGCGAAGCTCAGAAGTCTTCTTGCCCAGGAACATCTGCAGGGGAATGAAGAGCAGCATAAAGGCCACGCCAAGCACAGCGGAGAATCCAATCTGAAATATTATTAGTTAGAATGTCTTATTTCTAAGAAATCATCGGAATATCCAATTACCTGAAGGTACATCAGGTAAGTGACCAGAACCGTTTGCAGGGGCCCTATCCACAGGAAGTGCGCGTGAAAGATATTACTGTCTAGGCGGCTGACGTCGTTGGAAATTAGATTGACAACATGGCCGGAAGTAGCAGCGCCTAGAGCCGTCCTGCTAAGTCGCAGCGACTTCCGATAGATCATGCTGCTCAAGCTGACCCGTGCCTTAAAGCCTGATAATCGGTATGAGGAATATAAAAATACGCAGATTAATTAATAAAATAAAATAATTTATTTAAGCCAAAATAAACCAGAAAGAATCTTGGAACTTACACAAATTCCAGATGCCACACATACAGGGATGTTTACATATCACGTTCAGGCCAACTGATACGATCAAAGCCCCAGCATAGAAAAATGCCTTATTAGTGGACTCCGAGCCGTGTGCGAAGTGGGAGATGAGCTTCAGCAAGAGGAGCGGTTGGAGTGTTCGAAGTCCCCCCTCCGCTAGGCAAAGCACTAGCCCGTAGAAACCGAATTGCCATCCAAACACTCGCAGGAGAGCCCTCATCAAGCTGGGATTCCCAACTGAATTTTGAAGTTCTAGCTCCCATGAAGCATATAACTTTTTGCCCAGAGGTTCTGCAAAAGTGTCAGCTTAGTATAGTTGCATTTGTTGTAGATATATTCATGAGAAATTTAATCATTCACGTGAGATAAGAATCTCAAGATTCTTTCTGATAAATATAATCGCTTATCTGGTTGAGACAATTACTCACAAAAAGTTTACTTTTGTTTTTATTTATCTTTCATACCTGACATGTGCTCCTTCATAGTTTTGTAGAGGTCTTTTGAGTCCAAAGTGTGTCTAAGGCCCCTGATAAAAGTGGGCATTGTGTACCTAATATTTCTAAGTCTTAAAAAAAAAGTTTCGCCAAAAAAAAGGGTCTCTACATACCAGAAAGTTAAAATCGAAATCCAACTCGCGTGCATTCTAGGATGTTCCGGCATATCATTTGCCTCTATGGACTCCATCTTATAAACTGAATTTAAAATGAATTAAAGTTAAATAATACATGTATTTTTTTGTTCTTAGCTTGTTATATTTTCTGAGTAGTCACTTTGCATTTAGCAATGTTATCATTTATGCATTTAGCAATGTTATCAGCTATCTGGGTTTTCGCAATATTTTTGAACAGTGTTATCTAATCACATTAATTGTAGATCTCAAAGGCACAAGATCAGCACACTTAGGATCTATGAATATTCAAGGACTTTGTATTTAAATATACAAGGAATATTCGCAATATTCGCAATTAAAAAATTATTATCTTAAGACACGATCCGTCCGCTCTGCTGGAGAATTTTGTTGCAACTGCGATCAGCACGGTTCAGTCATCGCCTACTAACGCTTTAATCAGCCAAAACGTAAATAAGATAAGAGTTGTTTAATGGCTAAATATCAAATTGCATCGTATAAAGATAGGTCGCGGTTCTACGCTAGAAAGATTAAATATACAAAGCCATTGAGAGGCGGCGCTGAAAAATAGTAAACAAGTTTTGATAAATCAAAATCATAATGTAATGCTTACTAACTTAGATTAATGTTTTTTTCTTTCTCCCTGCGAATACAGATCAGTTGTTGGAAGAAAGGAAAGGAATGCTGACATAAGTTTTAATCACCCAATAAGTAGAAATATTTCGTTTATTTTGAGAGGCACTTCTTTGCACTTAATTAGATATAAATACAAATAGAAAATTAAGCAACGGATAACTATATAGTGTTTCAGTTACATAAACCAGTAAACATACGCACGATCAAACATATTTACACTCACACGAAATACAACACATTCAAAGCAAACTAACATTAGTTAAACTAACTACATACATATAACCGGTGAATTACTCGGTATTCAGCACTTTGGCTCAATTCCTACATATTTTGTTCCATGTGCCCTGAGTCTTATGAGGATCGGCGCACACTCTGTCCCTGACTGTCCTCAAAGGCCTGAAATAAAAATTCGTATTTTCAGTTGGTGTGATTATTTACAGCTTATGCGTATGCCTTACCTTTTGTGCGATTTTTAGCAGTCCTTCGTAAGTAGCTTGGCCCGTCTGCTTTACCATACCATGGAACACCTTCGAATCTGCCTTAGTTAATAGCTCATACGGCGTACCAAACTCCACAGCTCGCCCAGCATCCATGACCAGCACCTTGTCGGAGTCCATGATCGTGTGCAGGCGATGGGCTATCGTCAATACAGTGCACTCCTTAAACTTGTTCCGGATGGTGGCCTGGATGAGGCTATCCGTCTGTGGATCCACATTGGCTGTGGCCTCATCCATTACTAAAATGCGATTCTCGCGCAAAATAGCTCGTGCCAAGCACACCAATTGGCGTTGACCCACGCTGAAGTTGGTTCCGCCTTCTGTGATTTTGCTCTGCAACGCATTGGGAAGATCTGCCACCACATCCTTGAGCTTCACCTCCTCCAAACTGCGCCACAGCTTGTCATCAGAATACTCGTCGAATGGATCCAGATTGTATCGCATTGTGCCGGAGAAGAGCACAGGTTCCTGGGGAATAATTGATATCTTGCTGCGCAGATCGTGGAGACCCATATCGTTCGTATCACGCTTATCAATGAGAATGGATCCATCGTTGTAGGACAGTCGGAAAAGGGCGTTGATTAGCGAAGATTTTCCTGCTCCAGTGCGTCCAACGATTCCGACCTTTTCCCTTGGCTTTATGACAAAGTTTAGTGACTTGAGCACATAGTCCGCCTTGGGGTTTGGAACGTAGCGCAAGCTTAGCTCATCAAACACAATTTTTCCTTGCTCTGGCCACGACTTAGGAGGCTTCTTATCCAGCGGCGCATCCAATTCTCCCTCCGGTTCGATGTCTTCGTACTCAACCACACGCTCCACGGCAGTCATTGTGTTCTCCAGCTCGGCGGACTGACGCATTCCCCACTGTACCATGCCGGTCATGCCCATAGCCTGAAAAATATTTGAAATTATTATTATTGGATTATGGAAGATAGTGTTTCATACCCCATTTTAATCTTCTTTGTACCCCCTTTTGTATACACAACATAAAAGCTTATAGAATTTGTACCCACCTGCGTTATCGCCAGACCAACATCGCCGCCGTTGGCTGGCGGAAAGACGAAGAAGCTGAGTGTGATTATGGCTATATAAATTACACAGAAGCAGTCCAGCCAATAACCAAAGGCCCTCGAGGTACTTATAAACATGTAAAAAGCAGAGCTGTGCATATCCTGGTAATTATCGAACTCTGCCTCCAATACCCGTTGAGCTCCAAAAGCCCGAATTGTGGAGAGGCCTGTGAGTGATGCAGCCAAATGCGAATACACGGGGGAGCGAGCTATGAACAAAAATGTTAAAACAGTTCAGGAATACATTCTTCATTATAGAAATGGATTGTCACTTACTTATTGCCTCCAAGCGTTTCACATCCCGCGAGGTTTTCAAATAAAAAGTACGCAGTTGATAGAAAATGATTCCCAGGACGACGGTTGGGATAAGAAATAGCGGATTGACCAAGGCTATGACAATGACAATGCCAGCCAGTGAGAGGAAGATCTGAATAACGTCCATCATTACGGCAGGCAGTATCTCGTCTACCTGTCCCATGTCCTTCGAAAAACGATTAAGAATGCGACCCGATGGATTGGTGTTGAAGAAATACATGGCCGCCCGGGTGATGCCACGGAACATGTAGTTATGCAGTCGGATGGAAGCCTTCATGGCCAGGTTAAAGAACAGAAATGAGCGCGCCACGGTCACCACAATGGTTAAGATTGTAATCAACGTGAATATATAAGTGTCCAGCATTTCAGCATCAACGGTCCAGCCGAGATCACGCATCCAAAGTGAAAGTTGCGACTCGATAGCCTCAGATTTGAGTGTGTTATTATTCTCCGCCTGGGCAGCTACGTTTCCCTTTTTGGTAACCCTGAAAACGGGAATAATTTAAATGAGAAATGCAACATAAAACATTTCCTGCCAGAAGGCAACTCCTTACCAGTAAGAGAGGAAGTAGTCGCCCAACGATGCCATTGCCTGTGACAGCACACAGAATCCCATCATCACGAAGAAGGCAAAGAAACCACCGCCAGCCTTGAAATACTTGCTGTACAGGCTAAGGCCAATACGACCCGCTTCCTGGCGTTCTTGATTGATCATTTGTCCCTCCTCTGCCTCCGCGTCCCCCAGGCATGAGTCTGCGATGGAAAGCAGGGATTGCTCGCTGTTACGCCGTTGGTCACCATGGCCGTGGCTTTGACTATAGCTGCTTGAACGTGAGCGCGGTTTCTCCTCCGATTGCTCATCCCTCTCCGGATCGGCCAGCATGCTAGCAAAGTCGAGTCCGGACTCCCGTAGAGACTCGTAGGTGCCCACGGCACTGACCTGACCCTTGTCCATTATCACAATCTGGTCGGCGTGCTGCAGGAACTGCAGCTGATGAGTAGCCAGAATGACGATGCGCTCGCGTAAATAGCCGCGCATGCACTGTTCGAAAAGATGGCGTGCCACATGAGTGTCCACAGCACTCAGTGGATCATCCAGCAGGTAGATAGAGGTCTCTCGGTATACAGCTCTTGCCAAACTGATTCTCGCCTTCTGCCCGCCGGACAGGGAGGCGCCACGCTCTCCGACAATGGTTTTATCCTTAAATGGAAGCAGCTCAAAGTCACGCTCCAGAGCACATTTCTTCACCACCTTGGCGTAGCGTCGACGATCCATTGGCTGGCCAAAGAGAATATTCTGGCGGACGGTGCCAGAGAATAACCATGGCTCCTGTGAGGCATAGGACATCGTTCCATTGACCTTTATCTCACCAAACTCTGCCCGCAGTTCTCCGAGAATGGCCTGAATGAGGCTGGATTTACCCGATCCAGTGCGTCCGACAATGCCCAGCAAAGTGCCAGGCTGGACACGGAGGTTCACTCCATTCAGCGTGTAGTCGGTCGAATTTACATCCCATTTGGCTCTAAGTCCAGTAATGGAAATTCCCGCCTCCGACAGTACGGCGTTTTCATTAATGGTGGATAGAGGCGGACCCAACAACTTATCCTCAGCCTCATCGGCGTCCTCCTCTCCGTCAGCATGCACTGTTGCCTGATTGCTGCCTACCGGATCCTCCGGCAAAGCCACACTCCTGTCCGAGACATCCGTTTCATCCGATTGCATGTACTTCTGCACGCGCTTAATGGATACTAGGGTCTCCGCTATCTGGGATATACCTTGTGGGAAGAACACAGTCATGGTGGTTCGCAGAATGTTGTAGTAGGCAGTTATTAAGAAGGCCACCTCCGGGGTAAGGAACGTGCCGAGCAGCACATAGCCCACAAGACTTAGAAAAATGGAAACACGGGTGAGAAAAATGATGAAGGAGAGCAGAATGCCTCTAATGTAGGAGACGTGACGGATGGCGTTGATCTCCTTTCTGCGAGCATAGGCCACCATCTGTTCGAAGGGTAACTCCCAGGCGTACATCTTAATCACTTGAATGCCCGAGATGATCTCATTCATCATCCGAACTCGTTCATCCGTGCGCAGAGCAGTCTTCAGTCGTAAAACCGAAGTCTTCTTGCCCAGATACCCCTGCAGGGGAATGAAGAGTAGCATAAAGGCCACGCCAAAGACAGCGGCGATTCCAATCTGCATAGAGAAAACTGTTGGTAAACAGGAATTGTTTGTATTTACAGGATTATAGT
The DNA here is from genome assembly GCA_008042515.1 of Drosophila truncata. Lineage (NCBI taxonomy): Eukaryota > Metazoa > Arthropoda > Insecta > Diptera > Drosophilidae > Drosophila > Drosophila truncata. Next base: position 345,450 of record VNJQ01007519.1, read on the forward strand.
ATTTCTCACCTCACGGTACATCAAGTAAGTGATAAACATTGTCTCCAACGGACCAACCCAAAGGTAGTGCACGAAAATGGTAGCCAAGTCCAGCCTGCCCACATCATTAGACATCAGGTTTACCACATGACCTGCGGTGGTATCACCAAGAGCCGTCTTGCTCAGACGCAGCGCCTTCCGGTAAATCATGCTGCACATCCCAACGCGCATTTTGAGGCCTGAAACAGATCATACAAAATATTATTCAATGCATTTATTACTATCTTAAGCGACAGCCCGACTTACCCACATGCATTGTGCCCAGCATATAGGGATGCATGATGAACACATTCAGGGCACTGCATAGAATCACCCCCGCGGCATAGTAGTAGGCAGCTTCAATGGACTCCGACCCATGGGTGTAGTACGCGATGAGTTTAAGCAGGAAAAGCGGTTGCAGCGTTCGCAGGCCCAACTCCAGGATGAAGAGCACCACTCCAAGCAGACCAAAGTACCAGCCAAACACCCTCAAGAGAGCTCTAAGCAAATTGGGTTTTCCCTTGGTCTTCTCCAGCTCGCGTTCCCAGGAGGCGCATAGCTTGTTGCCGAGGGTCTCTGCAAGAATTTAAACAACAAATGAATGCGAATTAATCGCAGATACGGCGGAACCCAATAAATTCGGATTACGGTTATCAATTTGCACGAAAACAAATACAGAAAATACAGAATCTTTGGGAGCAATTGAAGACAACAGCAAAAAAAAGAAACAAATCAATTAAGACGGTCAACGAACATACTATGTATTCGGATCGATCAGTCAAATTAATTGTTCTCGTGATAACTACAGTGCTTCTGGAAAGTATTTATATTCATTTCTTTATCTTTAAATGACGATACAATTTCAATGATAATGATAATGATGATAATGTGTAATATTATGACTTGCAAACTGATTACAAATTTATGTATTCCTAAATCAATTAGGATGTTTGGTTTATCATTAGGTAATATACTTCCTATTTCACCATACCCGATTTGTGCTCCTTTAGGGCTCTATAAAGATCCTTGGTGTCCAGCGTGGCCTTTCGTCCCTTGAGAAAAGTGGGCATGGTGTACCTTTACATTAAAATAATTATTATATAAACATTTTATGTTGATAAATTTACAAAAACTCACCAGAAACATGCTGCCGAAATAAAATTTGATCGCTCTCGGGGATTTTCCGGCAGATCTGCCGTCTTCACAGACTGCATTTTGTGTTAAGGCCGCTACGGAATCTGAATTAAAGTGGCAATAAGATATAACTACTTGTAATTGTAATAACCAATAGAGGATAACGGTAAAAGTAATTCAGTTGAGTGCTTCTTGTTGAGAACAAAAGGCGATATGAGCACAAACACGCGGCATGTCTTAATCAAACAAACATTTCTGTTTTATTTATCTGCGAATTGAATTCTCGTTGGCTTGGCGACTGGGAGAAGTCTGTTTATATTTTATTTATTTATTCACCGCGAAACCTTGGGGCAAGGCAAAATAATAAAAGGGAGAGGAAGGCGCACTGGATGTGTCACTGCTGCTCATAAGTTTTGTAATTCATCATAATGAGGTTCACTTTAAGGACAAGCCGCCCTCCTGTGAGCGAATAACATTCGAGAATAGTTAGTTTTTTCAAAAACAAAACACGCGGCTGGGCCATTTCGCCATTACAGTAAAGATGCGTGGGAGAAGACAGCGATCAAGTTAATTTTCTTTCTCTTTAGTGGATTATATTTACTTTTTAATTTTTAGTTCGATTTTTTTAATGAATAATAAGTGATCTTCTGCACACTCTTTTTACTTTTCAAACAGCTCCCGAATTTATCAGAAAATAGCTCAAAAAATAAGTTTCGAGTCGGTTTTCACTGTATTCCCCTGCTCCTTCTTCGCTGTCTGCTTCATTCACTCGCGCGGCTGAGAATAACCAATTCCGGGGGAGGCAGCCGGTCCCGGTGTCAGCCATTTCACCGTTTTGGGCGTACGTTGGTGTGGATACACACGCACACCCACATTTACGAAGAACCACGTTGTTGTACTACGAAAGGGGAATTTTTCCAAAATGTATGCAAATCCATTACATTTACCAGGCAAAAAGACAATAATCGAGCATAGATAAAATGACGCATCATCATCGATGGTTTTTTTTCGTTTGCCTGTAAATTATCTAATCACATGGATTTTTTCCGGCACACACAAATAAATTGCTAAACAATTGGCGGTTGATCACAATTAATGTAATTGCTCCTGCTTGCGAAATCACTTTGTGTCTACGTACATTTTGTTTCAATATTGTTTACATTCAACAATGACCAAACTGGCGAATGGTTCTCCGCGAACGTGAGAATCGCTGCGATAGAAGGCCGGCCGCAGCAGCTGGCTGGCAACGAAAAAATAACGAAACAAATAATAAAACAAACTTCGTCCGAGTGTCTGAAAGGGCGGCCGAATACTGGCACTGGCTGTTGCGGCGTCGGCGGCTATCGGCTCTTAATGCGAATTTCGCCCTAGGCTACAGTCAAGCTTCGCGATGTGGACTCTCTAGCTAGATTTTTTTCCTCGGTTCTGGTTCTTAAAACAGATGTTGTTTAAAGAAATCCAACAATTAAAAATATTTTAAATTTAAATTTGAAAATGTTATCTTGAATTTGTATAATATTTACAAATTCCCATTTATTTATAGAATATTCCCATTAATGATGCCATACTGTATCAACAGTCTGCATGTGTGCGTGGGGTATATTGCACATTTTCCTGCTGAAGACGGAATCAACAAGTACAATTAAATATTTCATTGCACATTTGCATGCAGACATATAATTGTGTAAATAATAATTATAATTACAAAATATACACAGAAGGAATGAGCACTTTTAAAAAGTCACTAAAGAGATTGAGATTTAATCGAAATTAAAAGTTACAATCAGATTACAATCAGATTGTAGTAACTTAAATTATTGTGTTAAATTTGTTGTTTAAATTAATAAACAATTCTCTTTTGATAATAAAATGAAGACTCATAAAATTAGAATTGCCGAAATATGATTTCGGAAGCCCTCATTAAGATAAACTTTACCAGGTTTGTTTATCAGTTTCCGCCTATTTATCCCAATTAGCACATTTGTGCTCATTGATAAGATGTTAACAATTTAAGAAAGACCTCCTCACTTCTCCCCACCTTTTATCCCCTTTTCAAGGCCCCAATATCCGTATACACTCTTACCTAACGCTCAAACTATAATTTCATAGAACAATTAAATAAATAATTGCCAAATTCTATGTTTGCATTGAGAGTTCAGAACTAAATGCTTCATTAAAGTCGATAATTTCATTTTACTAGCTCTGGTTATCACTTGACACAGCATTTCCATGAAAAACATATCAGGGATAAACTTCCTTTTACCGCCACTCCTCCAAACGAAATTATTTACACTTTGTTTAGAGTCTATAAAATAGTTCCGATTTCCACTTTTATTTCTGTTGGGTTTATTGGTTGTACATTGCTAGAAATGTAGAGCCCACAAGATTTCAAAACAAACTACCAACTAACGACCGCGGAAAGCAGTTGCAATCGAGGACGACTTAGGCGACCAAGGCGGAGGCGGTGCTCGACTCGTATTTCCAGTTGGGGGGCAGGACGCTCTTGGTCTTGTAGTAGCGGGCCAGACGGTGAATCCTGGACTCGACCAGAATCAGACGGAACTTGCCATCCTTGTCCTTGCGGTTGCGCTCCAAATGCTTGCGGATGGCCACAGCCTTCTTGATCATGTGGTACAGATCCTCGGGAATGTCGGGCTTCAGGCCCACCGATTTCATGATGCGCAGGATCTTGTTTCCATTCACGAAACGCACCTGGGCGACTCCGTGCGAGTCACGCAAGATGATGCCTGTAAAACAATTCCAAACCATTGGTCAAGTTAACATAACCTCAAACAACAACACTCGTACACAATACACATACCGATCTTGGAGGGGGTCAGACCCTTCTTGCCCAGCTTCTTGATCTGGTCCTTAACATCATCGGCGTTCAGTTTCAGCCACGATGGGACGGTACGGCGGTAGGGGAGCGCGGATTGGGAAATACCCTTGCTGCGGAAAATCAAAAATTTAGTCAACGTTCTGGCGGCGGCGACTGTCGCTAGCGAAACGTTTGCGCCATGTGCTTGCCAGTATTGGCTATTTTCCACGGCCAGCCAGCCTGTGGGCGGACCAAAATCATGACTAGGGGCTAAATCCACACGACAGACACATTTTGCGAACGTAGCGCTTCACGCAGATGCTTGAATATTAAATAAACGCATTTTTACCCAGGAGCGTGCATACGACCCATCTTGATAGTCTAGTTTTTGACACCGAAAAGAAGGTGGAGACTTTTGGCTCGTTGACAGCTCGCGATAGTGGAGACGTGTCAGAGCAGCTATCGATAGGTAACGCCACGATATCTAAAATGCTTCCGAAATTAGCGAACAGAATTTATTTGTAGCCAAATAAACAAATTACTTACCTTTCGATTTATTTATTTTTTAAGTGTCATAAACACTATTCTTTGAAAATCAATTGCGCGATGTATCGATAGCTTACCGCCATTGACAGCTGAACTCTACAAAAATTCAGAGTTAGAGCTGGGAAACTATCGATGGTTGCTCAGAAAGGCAAAAATTCGATACATCGATAGTGCCATCGATAGTAACCCAGGTCTATAGCAGCAGCAAAAATTAGCAAAACAAAATGCATTTAAATAAATACACTGAACTCCTGGAACGCCTGGAGAGCGAGGAATTGGAAGTGAGTAAGTCCTAAGCTTGTAACATTGCTGAATTCGCCCTTTTCCGCAGCAAGTCGAACTGGGAGCTGAGGTCTACCAACAATTACTTGCTATTTATCTATACGAAAACAAACTGTAAGTATTGCAAATTTAGCCGACGAATTATAGTTTAGTCATTTTTATCTATGGCTACATAGGGCCAATGCCAAATTACTGTGGATGCGAGTACCAGACAAATTGAAGGAGGACAAAGAACTGAGCCAGTTAAATCTTCTGAACCTGGCGCTGCAGCACAACAACTACACCGACTTCTTCAAACACATCAAGTACGAGTGGTCAGAGAAGGTAAAGGCGCCTTTGGAAGACCTACTGCGTAAGTGGCCCAGAAATGCAGTTTAAATAGTATCTAACAGATGCTAACTTACAGTCAAGCAACGCGAGGAACTATTCACTCTTGTGGGCAGCGCCTATGTGTCTATCTACCAGCAGGACCTGCTGGAATTGTCCCTGCTCTCGGAGGACGAACTTAAAAAGACGTGTGCGGCCTTAAATTGGACAGAGGAACTCTATGGCGACCGTGTGATCCTGAAGCCAAAGGTTAAGGAGACGCCGCCCAGTCGCGGAAACGATGATCAGTTGCTCAAATTGACCGAATTTGTAACCTTCCTAGAAAATTAAGCTTCAATAAATATGAATATCAGTCGATAAAAGTAATTTCTCCAAATATGAGTGCGGTTCGTGTCTGAACTAAAAAGTTTTACTGTTTCGAAGTTGCGCATCGATATATTGCTAAGAATTTTTTGTTTTGAACTGGGCACACTTCCCGTTGTGTCACTTGAAGTGAAAAAATATATAATTTGCACCATCTCTGTCGTCTGATTTTCATTGGAAAACTAATCGGAGAATATTTTGTTAAATACCAGCAAACAGCAGCAGACGGAACGAAAACGCCTGTTTAATTATTTGTTGTCTTATAAAAGCGCATTGCAAGCCGCCGAAGGGCCAAACCGATCTGATTTTACGCAGAATAGAAAAACCGATTTTCAGTGCGTGTGTGTGTGTGAGAAGCAGCAGAAAAGATGGCAGCGAGCGACAAGTCTGTGGATGACTCCCTATATCCCATTGCAGTGCTCATCGATGAGTTAAAAAACGAGGATGTGCAGGTTAGTAAGTGCCTATGGCCGGGCGGCTCCCAAACTGACGAAATAATTGATTCTAAATGGGGAAGCGTGCCCCCACCTCACCCCTTCCTTCCGTCGGTTGTGTGTATTTGTGCAAAAAAATGCGTCATTGTGTGCATGGGTATTTTTGTGTGTATGGGTGTGAGCTCTTGTGTATGCACATTGCTGCGGAAAAGTAAATTTTTTTTCTGTAGACAATAAAACATCGATTAGTTTTCAAAAAAATTTGCATATGAAAAAAATAAGAAAAAAATGAATTCTATAAAGACCAGCCAGTTGTTGCTATCGATATGCAGGATAATCGTTTTCCATAGAAACATTCCAGTGGAGAAACTGCATTTTAGCATTTTGATAAATTTGGCAAGGATGGGACCCTATAGGTTATAGCATTTAAGTGTTAATTTTTAATATTTGCTAATTTCATTGCACAACTTTGAGTAATAACAAATATCAACATTTATTTTTTACATTAACCAACTCTTTTATTCTTATTTCCTGTTATCCCCTCAGCTACGCCTAAACTCCATCAAAAAGCTATCCACCATTGCCTTGGCTTTGGGCGAGGAGCGCACTCGGTCCGAGTTGATTCCCTTCCTCACTGAGACCATATACGACGAGGATGAGGTCTTGCTGGCTCTGGCTGATCAACTGGGCAACTTTACGAGTAAGCATATTGAAAACGCAAGAGATTGTTTGATTTCTTCAATGAAATATCCTTCTTTCTTTCCCTTGACAGGTCTCGTGGGCGGTCCCGAGTTTGCCATGTATTTGATTCCACCACTCGAGAGTCTGGCCACCGTTGAGGAGACCGTGGTGCGTGACAAGGCTGTTGAATCTCTGCGCACCGTGGCCGCTGAGCACAGTGCCCAGGATCTGGAGATCCATGTGGTTCCGACATTGCAGCGTCTCGTTTCGGGCGACTGGTTCACCTCGCGCACTTCTGCCTGCGGCCTTTTCTCGGTCTGCTATCCCCGTGTCACTCAGCCCGTGAAGGCAGAGCTGCGTGCCAACTTCCGTAAGTTGTGCCAGGACGAGACCCCCATGGTGCGTCGTGCGGCGGCCAATAAGCTGGGCGAGTTCGCCAAGGTCGTGGAGACCGAGTACCTCAAGTCGGACTTGATTCCCAACTTTGTGCAGCTGGCTCAAGATGATCAGGTAAGGCAAAATCTTGAAATCTGTGGACAGAAATTTAAATATTTAAATACTTTCTCTATTCAGGACTCTGTTCGTTTGCTGGCCGTGGAGGCTTGCGTTAGCATCGCTCAGTTGCTGCCCCAGGACGATGTTGAGCACGTAAGTTCTTTTTCATTAATGAAATTCCATGTTTTGCTAATTCCTTTGTGGTATTTGCAGCTGGTTCTGCCCACACTGCGTCAGTGCGCCAGCGACTCGTCGTGGCGCGTGCGCTATATGGTGGCCGAGAAGTTTGTGGACTTGCAGAAGGCTGTGGGCCCGGAGATCACACGAGTCGACCTGGTGCCAGCCTTCCAGTATTTGCTCAAGGACGCCGAAGCCGAGGTACGCGCTGCGGTGGCTACCAAGGTAAAGGATTTCTGCGCCAATCTGGACAAGGCCAACCAGGTGCAGATCATTCTCAGTTCCATTTTGCCCTATGTTCGCGATCTGGTCTCGGATCCGAATCCACATGTCAAGTCGGCTCTGGCCTCTGTCATTATGGGCCTCAGTCCCATGCTGGGCGCCTATCAAACCGTGGAACAGTTGCTTCCCCTGTTCCTTATTCAACTCAAGGACGAGTGCCCGGAAGTGCGTCTCAACATTATCTCCAACTTGGATTGTGTGAACGATGTCATTGGCATCCAGCAGCTATCGCAGTCCCTGTTGCCCGCCATCGTTGAGCTGGCCGAGGATTCCAAGTGGCGAGTGCGCCTGGCCATCATTGAGTACATGCCCGCTCTGGCCGGTCAGTTGGGACAGGAGTTCTTTGACCAGAAACTGCGCGGTCTCTGCATGGGCTGGCTCAACGATCATGTGTATGCCATTCGCGAGGCTGCCACACTCAACATGAAGAAGCTAGTCGAGCAGTTTGGGGCTCCCTGGGCTGAGCAGGCCATCATTCCCATGATCCTGGTTATGTCGCGCAACAAGAACTATTTGCACAGTGAGTGTGATGATGGTAGAGTATATATTTATATTTTGACTTTAATGCGTATCCTTTTTCATTAGGAATGACCTGCCTGTTCTGCCTGAACGTTTTGGCCGAAGTCTGCGGCACAGATATCACCACCAAGTTGCTGCTGCCCACAGTTCTCCTACTCGCCGCTGATCCCGTCGCCAATGTTCGCTTCAATGTGGCCAAAACCCTGCAGAAGATTTCCCCCTTCCTGGAGGCCAGCGTCATTGATGCCCAAGTGAAGCCCACACTCGACAAACTAAACGCGGACACGGATGTGGACGTTAAGCATTTTGCTGCACAGGCCATTGCCGGTATAGCAGCAGGTAAGCGTTGTTCTAATAATTTGAGGGGATTTTCAATGAAAATAGGAAGAGTTAGGAGATTAAAAATGTAGAATTTAGGGAGTATACAATTTGCTTATTAACTTCGATATCCTTGACTTAGAAATGGAATTGAATGTGTTTAGAACGGCGGTGCCGCCGTGCATGGGTGCCAAGATTGAGGCGGCCTTGGACTCGAAACTGATAACGGAGGCACCTCCGATGCCGCCGCCGGCATCTGATAATGACATTCTGCAAGAGATGAACGCCAAAGCAGCAGCGGAGGCGGCTGCTGACAATCAGTCGGCGGCCAGGGTTGATACGGAATGTTAGAGGATGAGTAGCCCAACCATGAGAACTGTGTAAACTCCCGCTGTCTCCAGCTGACAATTGTATTTAATCCACCACCTGCCCACCATGTGTATTCATCTGCTTGTTTAAGATAATAAAAAATTTGTCTCGAGACTAAAATCAAATCAAATCAAACGCCACCACATCCCACTAATGTTAATGCTAATGTTTTACTATATTTTTGTATCTTTCCCGGTATTCACTCTCACCACGTGGCTGTGTCGATTCCTCTGTGTGCAATAAAACATTTGTGTACTTGTTTTTACAGCGTAATCAATCTTCTTGCATCTTTTTTATTCTATTTTTAAATTGTATGTATTTAACGCCCGGCAAAACATATGTAGCAACAACACTTAAGAATGGAAAATTGTAGTGGATCCCCGGATGAAGGTGTTTGACGCCACAGAGCCACTGCTAGAGGATGGGAGTCTGGGAGTCGTCGTCGTCGAGAAGTCAAAAGCAGAGGAGAGGAATCAACTACTATGCCATCATATGCAAGCGAGAGCCACTAAACGCGACACACAGCTAAACATTATTACTTACATACTTATATTATAAATAAAAAATTTACCACATAAGCATAAAGATCATTAAAACATGTGTAGAGTTTGGAAACTTTGATAGCATCTGAATGCAAAACAAATTAAAAATAAACACAAAAATTGTAGTAAAACAAAATAAAAATAATGAGAAAACCTACAAGTTTACTATATAATTTCTAAAGTTAACATAGTAATAGGGGTCTGATACTTATTAAACTTTGATAATAGGGAATACTTTCTTCATAATTTTTACAATTTTCAATAGAAAATCAAACAAAATTTAATAATTTAAAAATTTTAGAATGCAATTGGATCGCAAACTTCAATGGTATATAAAATATGACTTTAAATACTGAAACTGTCTTAATAAGAGAGTTTTTTTAGAAAACGGTCCTTTTTAGACTTGGCTTATGTTGTTTTTCCGAAAAAACTTAAAAATATAAATCACAGATCTTCAAAACTTTGGATATCGATAGTCACCTGTTGCCGGATTCGATAGCTTTAATGCCGATGTATGTATTTATGATGGTTGTTTGTTTGTTTGGGTTTGCCAAGAGCTTTGAGCGAGAGATCAGTTGGACTTTCGCGACCGTAACGATCCGACGACGTGCGCTCCGTGGGTAGATGTAAATGTTTGCCTAACACTCGCTATTACTACCACGCACGGTACCGTTCCCGCTCCCCCCTTTGTAAGTGTCGTTTGGAAACCGCGGGCGATCGCACCCAAAAGCACCGTGAAATCATCTGTGAGAGTCAATCAGATGCAAATTTGATTGGGCGCGCAGCCTAGGCAAACGAACCCAGTGGAACCAATTAATTATACAAGTGAATTCCTAAGTTTTGTCTGTATACTGGCAGACTTTGGTCATTATCAGATTTCCGTCTAATGTCGCAAGCTCCCGCGTCCGTTTTCCGTCCACTGACCTGGTGCCCTCCCTTTCCCCCGGTGCCCAACAGGTGTCTAGTGTTCGCGTTAATTACAGAAGTTTATGTCAAATATGCTGAGTTGCAACTATTGTTGGATTATTTTGCTTTTTTTTTTGTCGTTTAGCCCAAAGTGGCGCGTTTCGCTAAGCGATTTCTCTGCCTTCCGCCCGTGAGCTTTGTTGGCGCCGGACCCCTCAAAAACCATTATCTGACTGCTAATTTCCCCTCGATAAGCCGGAATATAATATAAATTGAAGTGCTCTTTATTTATGTCCGTAGTATAGCGCTGAAATTGAGGCAGAAAGGCCGCCGCCGGTACTTCAATTACATTTGCACGCGTTGGGGTGCCCACCGAGATTTAGGGTAGAAGGTTGGAGGGTGATGAGGGTACCTGCGATTTCATCAAACAAAAAACAACGAACGTGTTCAGGTATAGACTCACCTGCCTAAGCCGGATTTTATATTTAATTAAAATATTCAAGAACTTCTAAGAAAATTGAGGTATTAAAGTTATAAAACCCTTTTGTGTAATATAAAAGAAGATCTCCAATCGGATTGGCATCCACCAAATAGAAGAAGCCTGTCTGAAAAATCTTCGTAACAATAAAATTTGAAGCTTAAATAAATTAACGTTTTATCGGATATGCCTCTCTAAAATAGTCAAAATTGTAGAAAAAATAAACAAAATTAAATGGTCTTACGGATTATGTATTATGTAAATTCTATAAATTATCCATATTAGGTAAGCTTAACTGTAGTTCCACGCGCTGTAATTTCAAGTCTGCATATTTAAGCATTTGTAGTTTGCCCATTCGGGGTTAAGGTAATCTGTGTGGCAAAAGACTGTGGAGTCCATAGCATGTTGAATCGACCCCGAACAAACGTTTGCTTTTAATATGGAAACATTTTAATAGTTTAATGGTGTCCATTAAACATAGTTTGGCAAGATTAAAACAAAGTTCAATGACACGTTTTATAAGACTTTAAGTATGAAAATTACTTTACTTAGAAATCGAGTTTAAATTATTTTTCCATATGCTTTTCAACCTTTAACCTTACAATAGAATTGTTTTATTTATATTCGGATGCAAATAACGAATAACAAATAAATAATTATAATATTATTGAGTTGTTTTCCGTGATGCAATTTCCTGAATAAACTGATTTTGCAATTCAGAAACTCCTAACTGCTTGTGGATAGGTGATATTAATAGCTTCGCAATCAAAGTAGACTAAGTGGCGACATAGTTTTTATGGCTTTCATTTGCTTTAATGTATATTGCTTCAGATCAATCACACGTAATTAATGATCGATTAAACGCTTTTAAAACCCACAAAAGTGGTCATAAAAATATCACAACAAAAGGCCAAAATTAGATTTCCCACTGTGCACATGAATGATGCATGGTAAAAGTTTGGACCTCCATCGGGACGGACTTTGCCGCCGTTGGTGCCACCACCGTCTCCTCTGTGATTCACAATGGTCGCGTCGTCGCAAGGCTGTTTTTTTGGGCTGGTCGCTTATGTGTGCTATCTTATCCGGGATAGATTGAAATTTAATTAGACTTATCAATTTGAATGGATTTTAGGCCAGGCCACGCCACCACACTGATCCGCAACTAATCGAGTGTCCGCCGGCCCCAGTCTTTGTCAACCGTCGCATGGGAGCAGAGGATATCCGGAAACCAGCTGCCGGCCACCACGTAATCAATCATTGTATGGACTAATAGCAGTTTGGCGCCAACCAAGCAAACCCCACAGCAATATGCACAAAGCCATTAAAAACAAATCCAGTAAGTGAATAAGCAAATGTGGAAAATTCCGTTAAAACCATTTGGATTCTGATGTAATTACTTAGGGTTACTTTTCGGTCTCAAGAACTCCAAAGCGGATCTGACAACGGCCAAGTTTATACTATATTATGGGTAAGATATTACGAAATATATATTTTATTATTTGCTAACTGAGAGCAGAGTTTTTCTTAATAAAAATGATTATAAAAGAATTACTGTTAGAATAATATTTAAGCATGTTTTCGGAACATATTTTGTAAGTTCTGTTCAAGCGAAATAAATGAATATATTAATTTGTAAAAAGAAAACTCACATTTCACTTAAACTGCCCAGTCAGTGCTTATTTTAATCCAAGGTTTATCTCCTTACCCACATAGACCCAGTGTAGCTGATAGCGATATCTACGATTTAACGGACTTCCAGAGCTTATTAGAAGATGAGCACTTGGACTTGGACAAGAACACGGTGCTCTACTTGCATGGCTACCTGGAAGACCCCGATGTTGAGAGCATACATGTCATTGCCGAGGCCTATTTGGAGCGCAAGGATACCAACCTGATTGTCCTGGATTGGGGAGAACTGGCCGATGGCAATTATATGTTCGATGCCTTTCCCAATGTCAAGCAACTGGGTCCGGAATTGGCCAAAATCCTCATCCAAATGTTTGATAACGGTCTGGATATTGAGAAATTCCACGTTGTTGGACACTCGATGGGCGGTCAGATGGCCGGAGTGCTTGGACGAGAGATAATCAAGCGAACAAACGGTGTAAGAAAATTGAAAAGGTGAGGAATCTTTAAATCTAAAACATTTACAAATAAATATAGTTTTTCCTTGCCTTAATAAAACTTTTTGTTTTCAGAATTTCCGCTTTAGATCCCGCCTTTCCGCTTTACTACCCAGGCACACATCTGTCCAAAAAGGATGCCGAGTTCGTGGACGTTATACACACGGATGCTTGGTTATATGGAGCACCGTCAAGCACGGGAACGGCGGATTTCTGGCCCAATGGAGGGAACAGTCTGCAACCCGGTTGCCCTAAGCGCAATTACAAATTGCTCAGTGACAACGATCTCTCCAGCCATCGGCGCAGCTGGTGGTTCTGGGCTGAGAGTGTTTCGGATCGCTATCCCATCCGATTCGAGGCGGTGGCAGCTAAGAACTGGGGGGAATTTAAGCTAAATAGAACTGTTGCAACATGCCGACAGGTGGTGATGGGTCACCACTGCCCCACGTCGTAGGTTTTCTTAATTTTTTAAATATAAGAAGTAATTAATTATGACTTATAATTTGCAGGATACAAGGCGACTTTTACTTACAAACCAATGGACAAACACCTTTTGCTAGAGGAATAGAGGGTAGATCGTACGTGGATCCCAAGGATCTGCTGGGTAACACCCCGAGCATCACCTGTGACTGCAAACAGCCGAATTAAGCAGTACATTCTGTAATGTACACAATTTAAACATATTTAATTGTGTACATTTGAAATGTATATATACATAGCTTTTAATACGCTTCACATCACATTTCGCTTTACGAAAAAATATATACTTAATAATTGTTGTTGACCCAACCAAATGTCTTTACTTTATTAAATTATGGAGTAGTTAACTGGAATCGGGTTTACATTAGAGGAGTTCAAGCTTACTTTCTTATTACTTATTTAATATCCAATAAAGCTTTAAATTTATTAAGATTTACCGTCCTCACTTATTTTTTTGTTATTTCAAACTGTTTGCTCATGAATTAGTTCCGGCATGCTGCTCGATAACAAATGGGGCATCTGTTATCGAAGATAGTGTCATCTCTAACGTTGCCTCGCATCGAATAAAAAAAATTATAAACAAAATAGAAACCCGGCGCCTTGCACAATGAAAATAAAACTCATAGATTCTGTGGTCCGCAGCTTTAAAGTGGCCAAGATCTTCCGGGAGAACACTGACAAGATCAACGCCATCGACTTTGCGCCCAATGGAGAGCACCTCATCTCGTGCAGCGAGGACGACCAGATCGTGATTTACGACTGCGAAAAGGGAACGCAGTCGCGAACGGTCAACTCGAAGAAGTACGGCGTGGACCTCATCCACTTTACGCACGCCAACAACACGGCCATCCACAGCTCGACAAAGGTGGACGACACCATCCGGTATCTGAGCCTGCACGACAACAAATACCTGCGCTACTTCCCCGGCCACACCAAGAAGGTTATATCGCTGTGCATCTCGCCCGTGGAGGACACTTTCCTGTCCGGCTCACTGGACAAGACACTGCGCCTGTGGGACCTCCGATCGCCGAACTGCCAGGGGCTAATGCATCTGTCCGGCCGGCCTATCGCTGCCTACGATCCAGAGGGCCTGATCTTTGCCGCTGGTGTCAACTCGGAGAGCATCAAGCTGTACGATCTTCGATCTTTCGACAAGGGTCCCTTCGTCACCTTCAAGCTGAACCAGGAAAAGGAGTGCGACTGGACGGGACTGAAGTTCTCCAGGGACGGCAAGACCATTCTGATCAGCACCAACGGATCGGTCATTCGGCTGGTAGACGCCTTCCATGGCACTCCGCTGCAAACGTTTACCGGCTATCCCAACAACAAGGGGATCGCCATCGAAGCCAGCTTCAGCCCGGACTCACAGTTCATCTTCTCGGGCAGCACAGACGGACGCGTGCACATCTGGAACGCAGACACGGGCAACAAGGTATCCGTGCTCAACGGCGACCATCCGGGGCCCGTGCAATGTGTCCAGTTCAATCCCAAATACATGATGCTGGCCTCGGCCTGCACAAACATGGCCTTTTGGCTTCCGACATCCGAGGAGGGCTTGTAATGAAGCGTCGTTCCATTATCTTTGTGTATATCGTAAGAATAAAGTTTTATTTATAAATAACAACAAAGGATTTTTATCTTAAAGCTCTGTCCTGCTGAGCCTTGTGCCTATCGTACTCTTTTCGAATGATTTTTAGCAGCTGCTCCAGATTCTGACCCATCTTTGCACTGATCCCAAGGACTGGCTTTTCAATTCTGCGCTGCAGCTCCTCAAAGTTTTCACGACCCTCGTCCACGTCAAGTTTATTGGCCACCACCAGCTGAGGACGACTGGCCAAGCGTCCGCCAAACTGTTGCAGCTCGTGCATTAGTTGACCGTAATGTGTCCAGGGCTCCGAAGCGCTGGCGTCCAGAACAAACAGCAGCAGGGTGCATCGTTCGGCGTGCTTTAGGAACTGTATGCCCAAGCCCTTGTTGAGATGTGCATCGGGAACGAGGCCTGGGAGATCGGCGATGGTCAGCTGAATGTGATCATCGTACTGGACGGTGCCCAGATGGGGACGCAGAGTGGTAAAGGCATACGGGGCCACCTTTGGCTTGGCGCGGGTCAGGGCATTGAGTAAGGTGCTCTTGCCGGCATTTGGATAACCTATCAGGCCCACATCCGCCATGCTGCGCAGCTCCAGGATGTAGGAGAAGTCTTCACCATTCGGCCCGTACTCACAGACCTTGGGACTGGTCTCCTTGTCTGTGGTAAAGAAACGGTTGCCCTTTCCACCGGCTCCTCCGCGAGCGGCCACAAACATGAGATCCGCCTGCGCCAGATCCCCGACAATGATCCCCTGCGCGTTCCTAATGATGGTGCCAATGGGCACCTTAATCACTGCGTGCTTGGCGTTCTTGCCATGGCAATCCTTGGCATTGCCGCGTTCTCCTTCGTCTGCCTTTAGAACACTGCCCACGTGGTTGAAGTTACGCACATCGTTGGAGGCCTGGAAAACGACATGGCCGCCATGGCCACCGTCACCGCCATCAGGACCGGCCCTCTCATTGCACCACAGTTGTAGGAAGGACACGCAGCCGTCGCCGCCTTTGCCGCCAATCGTCCGAACCCTCTTGGCATCGGAGAAGTATTGCGCCTGAAAGGGCAAACAGTTGTTTAGTTATGTAAATTCCATTTTTATTTTTGCTTTCCTTACCTCCTTTCGCTGGGATTTGGCTTTTTTGGGGCGCAGAGCTGTGGCTGACTGGCAGTATGTTGCTATAAGTCCGCTCTGTTTCCAATTCGCGGATATATCAGACAGAGCTCGCGCTAAAACCGATCTGCCGGTAAAAAACAACATTGTAAACAGCGGCGGTGAGCAGGGGAGTAGTCTTTAACTTAATTTAAGGGTTATGAATTATTTCCCACAAACTTAAACAACTGTATTTAAATTCTATAAAATACAAACAAAAATTAAGCCATTAACTAAATATACAAATATAATATTTGCAACCCATAAAATTTTATTATTAAATAAACCCCTTCTGCTACTTCCATGCTGACATCAGCTGCTTGACTCGACTATCGATAGCCCATGGAACACTTATCGAACCAGCTGGAATTACCAAATGTTTCTAATTGGGAGAAGAAGCTTTGCAAAATTCAACAGGATGTCCATCAAAGCTGCCCTAATAGATCTCAGCGGTACTCTTCACGTCGAGGATGACCCCACTCCCAATGCCGTGGAGGCTCTAAAGAGGTATGTCTGACCAAGTCCAAGCAAGAATATTTATATATTTGTTTACATATACTTTGATAAGATTGCGTGATTCCGGCGTAGCCGTCAAATTCGTAACAAACACAACCAAGGACTCGAAGGCAACGCTTCACGAACGACTCTGCAAAATAGGCTTCCAGTTGGATCCCTCGGAGATCTACAGCTCCTTGAGTGCCGCCGTTACGTATGTGGAGAAGAGTAAGCTCAATCCATTTTACCTCCTGTCCGAAGATGCTCGTCAGGACTTTCCTCCGGAGGATACGAATCGTTACCAGGACTCGGTTGTAATTGGACTAGCGCCCAAAGTGTTCAACTATGACTGCCTTAACAAGGCCTTCAAGTGAGTATTCCGACTAACACACAACTTTATTTCTACTGATAATCCTTTTACCGAATAGTGTTCTCCTGGAAAATAAGAATCACCAATTGGTGGCCATACATCAGGGCAAATTCTACAAACGCAATGATGGGCTAGCCCTGGGTCCAGGCTGCTTTGTCAAGGGCCTGGAATTTGCCACTGGACGAGACGCCAAATTGATTGGCAAACCAAATCCATACTTTTTCGAAGGAGCTTTGGATGGCTTAGATCCGTCTACCTGCGTTATGATAGGAGATGTAAGTGGAATCTCAGTGGCTTATCATTGGATAATGACATTAATGTGGTGTGGTTTTAGGATGCCAATGATGACATTGTGGGCGCCATGAGTGTGGGCATGCAGGGAATTCTGGTCAAGACCGGAAAATACTTACCGGACGTTAACCCTTCGCCACCACCCACTGCGTTGGTGGAAAACTTTTCCGAGGCTGTCGATTGGATTATAGAGAAAAACAAACTAAAGTCTGCGTAATAAAATGATTATTGTTTGCTTTCATAGACTGATTTTTCTTAATTATAAACTGATATGTATTTGATTGTGAAAATTATTGTTACCATTGTTTTTCTTTTTAAGAAATATAAAATTCATCTCGACTTTAGATTATTCATTTCCCCTTTGTCCCTCTGAATATAACAAAATTCGCAAGAACTATAAGTGTACAAATGCTTTTATTTTATAAATAAGCGAAAAATTCATCTGAAATGCTGTTTGGAACAGATTAATGGATTACCAGTTTGTAAGCATAAATTGTATCAAAGTTCTGAGTAATTGAAGGATTTCCCGATTTTGAGTGTAAGCCAATTTTTCATTTTAAGCCAATTTCGCCTGGGCAAACTTGTTAGCCATCTGAACGATCTCGTCCACCTTCTCGTAGTTAGTGCCCGAAGCCTGAGCGGATTCCGGTTTGCCGCCTCCCTTGCCACCCAGCGTGGCGGATACGTGTTGCACCCACTCGTTCGCCTTTAGTCCCTTCTCCACTGCCCCCTTGGGCACTGAGCTAAGGCAGAAGATTTTCTTCGAGTCCACATCGACGGAGAAGAACATGGCAGCGGCTTCCGGAAGCTGAGTGCGGACCTGTTTAAGAGCGGCATCTAGCGCCTTGGTGTTATTGAAAGCCTCCAACTGTTCGACCAGCACAGTGGCCTTGGGATTAGCCTCGCACAGCGCCTTGGCACGCTCGACAACAGTCACAGAGACGGCGGCGCGCAGGGCACGCTCCTTGTCGTCCAAAGTCTTCTTGAGGCCCTTCAACAGATTGCGCATGTCATCCTTCTTCACGTACGGAATAGTGGCATGCGAGATCTGCTCGGTGAGCTCGACAATTTCCTTAACATGCGACTTTGAGTCCTTGCCAGACTGATCGGCCTCGATGGTGGCCTTGAGGCGGACGATTTCCTGCTCAAAGGCCTCCGACTTCTTCAGTGCCTTCAAGGCTTCAGGGCCTGTGAGAGCCACAATACGCCGAATGCCCTTGGCAATGGCCTCCTCGCTGCTGATTACAAAGTCCATGATGTGACCGGATCGTCTGAGATGGGTGCCGCCGCAGAATTCAACTGAGGTCTGTTCACCGGCCTCCGAATCTGGATTCTTCTCGAGTTCGTCCACGGGCACACCGAAGGAGATTACCCTCACGGGATCTGGATAGACTTCGTCGAACACCGAGCGCAGGCCACGAATCTGCTTGGCCACAGCCAGTTTTGATTCCTTGGCGTAGATGGGCACATTTTTGTACACCATATCCTTTGTAAGCTGCTCAGTCTTTGCCACCTGCTGGATGGTCATGGCAGCCTTGCTATTGAAATCAAATCGCAGCTTCTCAGGCACCACCAACGAGCCCTTCTGCTCGGTGTCCTTGCCAAGGACCTGGAGAAGGCAGTGGTTGAGTGCATGTGTGGCAGAGTGATTCTTCATGGTCAGCCAGCGCCGCTCCACATCGATGTGCAGCTGGAGTTCATCGCCCACTTTCAGAGTGCCCTCGACGACGCCAATGTGCAGGATGTAGCCACCACGGTTGTACACACGGTCCACCAGGAACTCGTTGGCCTCGTCATTGACCTTCACTAATGCTCCCTGATCGTAAATCTGGCCACCGCTCTCCGCATAGAAGTTGGTCTTGTCCAGGACAATGCCTGCCTTCTGGCCGTTGCTAATCTCGTTCACAAATTGATTCTCAAAGCGCAGAGCCACAATCTTGCTGGTGCATTCGCCGTAATTGTATGCCGAGTCACGTTCCTCCGAAACCGCTTCGTACTTGTACTTAAAGGAGTCATCGGTGGGGGGCACATTCTGTTCCTGCAACTGTGAGATGGCGTGCACGTCGAGGTTGATCTCTTCGATCTTGCTAGCGCCCTTGCCCTGTGATAGCACATACGAGTTCTGTTTGGCAGCCTCGTAGCCGGCCATATCGATCTGCAGGGACTTCTCCTCGGCCATCAGTTGGGTAAGATCGACGGGGAATCCGTAGGTGTCGTACAATCGCCAGGCAACATCGCCGGGAATGATGGTTGCGGTTCCCAGCTTTTCAATGGTGCGGTTCAGCAAATTACGACCCCTTGTCAGCGTCTTGAGGAACTGAAGCTCTTCCTCGTTGATGATATCAATAATGTGCTGCGGATCCTTCTTTACTTCGGGGAAGGCATCGCCCAGAAGATCTACGACAGTGTTTACCAGCGTGGCAAAGAATCCAGGCTTGGCATTCAGTTTCTCAGTTGCATAGCTACAAAGAGATTTCAAGTTATTATAGATTCCAATCGCCAATCAAACTAAATTTACTCACCGCACAGCACGACGTAGGATACGACGCAGGACATAGCCACGGCCAGTATTGTCTGGAGTGCCGCCATCAGCCAGGGCAATGGTGATTGTGCGGGCGTGATCGGCCAGCACACGGTAAGCCATGTCAATGCCGTCACTATCATCAGCGCCAACGCGTCCCTGGTAAGCTGGTGCCCCAGTGCCCGCCTGGATGGCATCGAAGAGTGGCACGAACAAATCCGTGTCGTAGTTGGAGCGTTTGTTCTGGATGACGGACACCAGGCGCTCGAATCCCATGCCACAGTCAATGTGCTTCCTGGGCAGCTGCTTAAGGCTGCCATCTGACTCGCGGTTGTACTGGATGAACACGAGATTCCATATTTCCAGTACATCGGGATCGTCCATGTTCACCAGCTCGGGGACACTGCGTCCGCCGATGCGGTCAAAGTGCAGCTCAGAGCAGGGGCCACACGGTCCAGTCTCACCCATCTCCCAGAAGTTGTCCTTCATGCTGCCCGGCAGGATGTGCTCCGGCTTGAGGCCCAAGTCCAGCCACAATTGCTTGCACTCCAGATCGGGTTCCAGGCCGCTGGCTTCATCGCCGCCGAAGTATGTGACGTACAGACGATCCTTGGGGAGGCCAAGGCGTTCAGTGAGGAATTCCCAGGCCCAGGAGCAGATCTCCTTCTTGAAGTAGTCGCCAAAGGACCAGTTGCCCAGCATCTCAAAGAAGGTATGATGGTAGACGTCCTTGCCCACATCGTCCAGATCGTTGTGCTTGCCGCCGGCGCGAATGCACTTCTGCGTGTTGGCCACGCGCACCCACTTGGACATTTCGCTGTTGGGATCGGCGGTGCCCAGGAAGATGGGCTTGAACTGGTTCATGCCGGCGTTGGCGAACAGCAGCGTTGGATCGTCTAGCGGAATCGTGCTGGACGAGTGCACGTAGATGTGCTTCTGCTCCTTAAAGAAGCCCAGATACTCATCGCGCACCTCCTTGGCGGTCAGGAACTTCATTTTGCTGGTGCTGCTGCAACAACAGAAGAGACAGGTGAGAAAAAGGCCACACGGAAAGGTTGCCACGCGACAATTGATTCCCCTAACCCCTCAATTGGCCACAAAATCGGAGCAGTGAAAGTGCACGCCGCCCGCACTACGTGACAGTATTACACAATTTGCAAACGATTTAAGAGAGAAAAGTGTCCACTTCTTGAATTTTCCAGTTGGCAGTACTCCCGCTCTGCTTGTTTTATAAATATTTGTAATGTATTACTCACGTTTTCAACAGTAAATGCAAATCAAACAATTTCGTCAGCCGACTTGCAGCCAGTGTTGCCAACAATCGGTTGTCGTTTATAGCTAGATAGGCAAACTAAAATAGCCAAAAATAGCTTTAAAAATTTCAAAAATAGCTAGATAAATAGCAGTTTTTTTTAACGAAGTAATATTTTTATGTATTAATATTAATAAATTATATTAATTCCTTTATTGAAGTCTGCGAAATTAGAGCTTATTTGCCGATTTGTGTGTGCGGGATATGACCGTTGGTGAACATGCCAAATATACTTTCGTTTTCGAAATTCCCGCTAAACGGTCACACACTAAAACGGTTAAATTTAATGAAAGCTTAGTTTTTTCTTGTGAACAAGAGTTTTTAAATAAAAAACCCAATCAATCTACAAACAGCACTCAGGGCACGCCTCTATTTCAACCAGGTAACTAAGTAAAAACAATTAGAAGTCGAATCGCTGCGGCATATGGTTTTCTTCCAGCTCGTGTTCGATTTCCTTCATCCGCAGCATCATTTGGAAGTTCTGCTTGTCTTCCAGGCCTGTCAGGAACATGGTTATCAGTGCCTGAACGCAGATAATGGTGCCCAGGGCCGGCATAATGGGTCGCGTTAGCTTCCGCCACAGCATGAACACCTCTCGGGGGTTTTCGGTGATCGAGGGCATGCGGTATGTGTAGCAGCGGGTGGCAAACATAAAAGCGGCAAAGGGTGCCAAGATCGTGGGATACACAATACCCAGGCCAGTCTGGAAGGCGGCACTTCGCACCTGGAGGCACGCGGGGCACTGGCCCAGCGGATTCAGGAGGATTGGTCGCTGAATGAAGAACTTGTGCGTCAGCATAGTGAATATGGCGGGCACGGCGACAATGGGCAAGTAGCTGGATAGCCTCCCGTGCCCTCCCAGCCGCAGTTTGGTGCGATAGTGGTTATTTATGTAGGCACCCGTGGCCGCTGCCATAGCACTCAGGACTCCAGGTCCATAGCGCAGCGCCCATCTGCAAAACAAAAACAATGTGTTTTGGTTGTTAGGTAAGCGACAAGTGTATTTAGAATGCATTTCACTCACACATCGCCCACTTTGTCCCAGGCTGTTATAATCTTCCATTGGTATTTCAAGGCCTGATCCTCGGTTATCACGACGGCATCCTTGGGCAGCTCGTCTGGCTTGGCGCGTGATAATGCCATTTAATTTTTATTTTATTTGTGTTTCGCCCGTTTGGCCAACAGCTGTAGTCGAATAAGTGTTGGAAAGCGCCAAAACCGGCGTTGAGCTACAGTAAACATTCCGTTTTCCTGGACGATCAAGTCAAGTACGATATTCATTGAATTTTAGTCGGGTTTTAATTAAACGTCAGGCAAATTAAATAGACTATCAAAGTTTTGAATCGTTTTCTCTCGCGTGGCCTCTATTTACTGTATCCGTCAACAGAACAGCTGTTCCCTTTCCCTGACAACAGTGTTGCGTGCTTCTTCATTGCAGAGTTGCATTCGAAAGCAGTTGCTTGGAGCGTCCCTGCCTCTGTTTAAAATGCCGTACAAGCGTTCTACCCCGAAGCCAAAGAATTCCGCAGTACGCCGCCTCAATTGCCCACCGTCCGCGTTGCCTAATGTCATAGTTGAGTCCTCCAACGGCAAGGATGCAAAGTTACCTGAGCCACCAGTCAGCGCCCGGGCTGAGGGCGGTGGCTTGACGACCCCGAGACCCGTGCTGCAGCAATTGGCCGCGCCCGAGTACAACACCTGCGTGCGCCAGAAGAACGAAATTGACAACTTAAAAAAGGTCCAGGGCCCGGTGACCCTATCCCCAACATCAATGGCCACCATAGCTCCAAAAGTAAGTCCTTTGATTACATTTCCAAGGTAACCACACTAATCAAGTTCCCAAAAGATCACTCAAAAGCTGAACTTCCGACCAGGCGATACTGTTTTCAAAAATCTGGAGTCCCTTAACATCAATGACTCGGTGATGATGTCCTCGAAGTTGGGCTCGCGCCCAGCCAACAAGGCCAGGCAACCCGAGATCAAGTTGACCGACTATTTGGAAAACATACGACTTATTGACATGGACGTTCCGGAACCAGAGCTGAACTTGGAATTCGAACATGAGCCGTTTGATTTCTACCGCGCCTACAGGCAGATCTATAATTAGTTTACATTTTATTTTAAATACATGCGAATCCAGTGATACAAGTTTGTTAGCCTATGAAGTTCATTACCACCAGGTGGAGGATGACATGGGCAAAGATGAAGTCGGCGAATCCACGCTCCGGCGAGATGCCGGCAAAGACGGCCTTGTTCTGGGGATTGGCCTGCAGGCGCAGGCACACGGCCAGGACGAAGCAGCTGACGGTGCTGATGAAGCCCGACAGGAAAGAGTTGAACGGGAAGGTGCCGACCAGGCAGCAGTAAACAAACTGGATGATGCCGGTCAGAAGAATGTAGCCCAGGTAGATGTCCACCAGCTTCAGCTTCTTGGGGGTGTTCTGCACGTAGTCGTTGTAGAACTTCGATATAACGCTCGTCAGCTCGACCATGTTGCTCTTTTTATTGCGGTTTCTCCGGTAATTTGGGTATAAAACGGAGATTTTTTATAAATCAACCGCAGACACGTCACAATTTGATAGAGCTGAGATACTATCGATGGCACTATCGATATATCGAATTTTGCCTTTCTGAGCAACCACCGATAGTTTTTTGACACTATCGATGGAGCGTATCGGATAAATGGATGACGCAAAAACCATTGTTTGTTTGATGACAAAATCTATATAAATTAACTCTTGTCTAGTTAAAATATTTTTTTCGAATATTTTCTTTATAACCTTTAAAATTCTGATTGGATTAAAAATTCAGTTTTCTAAATTCCTTCATCCATTTTATCTGGCTTGTACTGTAACTCCAAATTATCGATAAGTTCGGGGAAAAAACCTCAGCCGTTGATATTTCGCTGGCTCAGTGCAGGTTTCCAGACAGTTGTTATTGCCAGTTAATTTCGAAGAAAAGTGTAACGTATGTGTTGAAACAACAACAAACGACAACAATGCAAACGTTAAAGTGTATGGCGACTGGACAATAAATGTTTGCTATCGGTCGCCCGACTGTCTCGTGTTATCAAACAGACGTCTTTAATGAATGAATACAACATGATTCATTGTTGATGTTTTCTCCGTTCGATTCGCAGTGGTTCCAGACACTCTTGTCAAAGATAATTGGCATCCGCTCCTGTCCTGCCCCTCCGCCCCCACGCCACTGCTGCAGCCCATGGAGTTGCGAACCAACGTGGATTTTATTTGATTTCCCTATTCCCGCACTGATATATTGCGCGTCGACGTTGTGACCTTCGCAGGAGCATCTCCCAGTGACAAGCGGGAATAATCAATGGAGGACCTGACGCCGTTAACCAACCTTCAACAGGTAGAAACTCGCATACACATACAATTGGTGGTCATCGATTTATGCGCATGCTAAATGTGTTTATTTTGATTCAGTTGCCCACGTTTATACATCTGTTAATTATGGTTTTTTACAGTTTTAGTTCAAAGATTATTATTTGCCCAACTGCCCGCCAACTGCCTTATACAACTGCCAAGTGTATTGAAAAACTGCAAACAGCAACCCAACTTGACATTCCTCCTCTAATTTGTGATATTCTCCGTAAGTGAAATTTACTTTTAGATATTGTTATTAATGTCGCACTTCGTTGTGCAAGTTAGTGTGAGATGTCAGATAAGACAGCAATAATAAGTATGAACAAAGTGCCTGCTTACTTTCTTTATGGTTTTTAAACAAAGATTTTTTGAATGAGGTCGGATGCTGGCACATGTTTGCTGTTTGTCTGCGTCTAGTCCTCACAGCTTCTATTTATTTATAAGGTCAGGAAATAATATATCCAAAGCTACGAATGAGCTTCAGTTTCATTGCTACAAACTAATTTAAAAACTACGTAGTTCGTTATGTAATAATATTTCTAGGTTAAAGACAGTTTACCCAGGTTCTATTAATTTTAAAACTATTAAAGTTATTTTTAAAGATACAATAATGAGTTTTAAGGTTTTTTCTTATGCTAATTTTGTTTTTATTAATTCTCATCAAAAATATGCCTCTGTTTAGAAAATAATCTTTAATGAAAGGGAAGGGAGTAGTAAATGTTTTAATAAATAAATGACTAAATAGGGTGTTGAAAGGGCAACCATATGTATGAGTATGAGCTCTTTAAATAACAATTAAATAATCCCTAGTCCAACCCATAGTAATACTCGAAAAGTAAAGAGAACGTTATATTCAATATTTAATAATAATTGATTAGATAGGGGCTTGAAATTGGACAAATATGTGATTATGAGACCTCAATTTAATATTACAGATTGAAAATAATTAGTTTTCGTGTATATCTTAAGTTTAACTTATTTAAATTAAAGTATTACCTTATTTAAATTAAATATTAACATCTCTGACTGACACACCTATTACCTCATATTCGTATGTAGGTGTTATATTAATCTACTTCCACTCTGAACCGTCGGATGTAATGAAAATCGAACCACTCAGAAATGAGATATGATATTTGCGAAACGCTGCGCTCGTCATTGCTGAGTCAATACGAAGAATAATAATAATGGGTGGATATTTGATACGACGTCTGGATACATATTATATAATTGTGATTTATGGTACAAACATCGGTGGCTTTCCAGGCGAAATGCGGTTCTTATCGCCGACTTACTCGTATAGCTTGTTTTTGCGACTTGTCGGCTTCGATTTCGGACTTCAAGCTATACTCTACTCAGTGACTGGACTCGCAAATTTGATATCGACTTCCGATGCAAGCGTGTAATGTGTAATAAGGTTATAGAATCTATCTATACGCTTGAACTTCAAGTCAAGTCCAAGGCTAAGTTCGGACTATCTTCATGGTCCGAAAATTTTCCACTCCATCCCGGCACGCGTCCGCTGTCCGTTCGTCCGTTGCCTGTGGCCGCCGCACTATCTGAATCTCCTATTGTTATTTGAGCGGGGAAAACTGAGTCAGCGGAAAATTTTCGAGGCGAGAAGCGGGCGTCGCAAGTGGCTGGAGGTTCAGTGTGTTTCGTACCGCCGGGGAGGGCACATCACATCTAGTGCATCGCTTCAAATTGCTTCATTAAACACCGCTAAACCTAATTGTTCCAGATTCCCGAGGGTGCGCCGCGCAAAAAGATGTCGGAACGCCAGCCGTTGCTGCTGCAGAGTGATGCCTCCGACTATGAGGGCAGCCGGGGATCGGCAGCGCGACCTGTGCGCAGTTCTCCGCCGGACAATACGCTGGTTAATGTCCACAGCGAGGATAGCCTTGCAGGTGAGTTAGTGTCCGACTCTTTAGGTTTTTAAGTGACTTTATTTTGTATTTGAATAGAATACAAATTAAATATATATGAGAAATGAACTTAAATATTCCTTGTGATTCTTCTCTGTGAGTGCACGCAGCAGCCTCGGGATCGGGTGACGACGAACACGGCTTAGCAGCGGACAAGGCCAGCTATAACCCCACCCTCCATCGCACCCTTGAGCATCCGACGTCAAATTTCGACACACTGATCCATCTGCTGAAGGGCAACATTGGAACTGGCATCCTGGCCATGCCGGATGCCTTTAAGAACGCCGGCTTGTATGTGGGTCTGTTTGGCACCATGATCATGGGTGCCATTTGCACCCACTGCATGCACATGCTGGTGAACTGTTCCCACGAGCTCTGCCGAAGGCTACAACAGCCGGCATTGGACTTCTCCGAGGTGGCGTACTGCAGCTTTGAGACGGGACCGCTGGGCCTAAGGAGATACTCGCAGCTGGCCAGGCGGATTGTGACAACGTTCCTGTTCATCACTCAGATTGGCTTCTGCTGCGTCTACTTTCTGTTCGTGGCCCTGAACATCAAGGACGTGATGGATCACTACTACAAGATCAATGTGCACATCTACCTGCTGCTGATGCTGGTGCCCATGATTCTGCTGAATCTGGTGCGAAACCTAAAGTACCTGACGCCCGTCTCGCTCATCGCCGCCATACTCACTGTGGCGGGATTGGCCATAAGCTTCTCGTACATGCTGCACGATTTGCCGGATGTGCATACAGTTAAGCCGATAGCCACCTGGGCCACGCTCCCTCTCTACTTTGGCACCGCCATCTATGCTTTTGAGGGCATTGGCGTGGTTTTGCCTCTGGAGAACAACATGCGAACACCCGAAGACTTTGGCGGCACCACAGGAGTTCTCAACACTGGCATGGTGATTGTGGCCTGTTTGTACACCTCGGTGGGATTTTTTGGCTACCTGAAATACGGCGAGGATGTGAAGGGCAGCATTACCCTGAATCTGCCGCAGGGCGATACGTAAGTCCATCCAGAAAATTTTCCATTCTTAATCTTTTTAGGGTTTATTCTCGGAATGACAAGAGACCAATCACATTCTTCGAAAATATCCAAATATTCGTTGTGATATTAAGGGTTCTCTTTAATAACTTATTAAATCATTCATTATATTTATGTTCCAGTCTCTCCCAGCTGGTGCGCATCACTATGGCCGTGGCCATCTTCCTCTCATATACCCTCCAGTTCTATGTGCCCGTAAATATTGTGGAGCCATTTGTGCGCAGCCACTTTGATACGACGCGGGCCAAGGATCTGTCAGCAACTGTGCTGAGAATTGTTCTAGTCACCTTCACTTGTAAGTAGTTCAGTTTCTCCATCAAAAGATTACAAATTAAGTTTAATTTCTCAACAGTTCTGCTGGCCACTTGCATTCCAAATTTGGGCTCTATTATTTCCCTTGTGGGTGCCGTCAGTAGCTCAGCGTTGGCTCTCATAGCGCCCCCCATAATCGAAATGATTACGTTTTATAATGTCGGTTATGGCCGCTACAATTGGATGCTGTGGAAAGACTTTCTCATCCTGATATTTGGACTTGGTGGCTTTGTGTTTGGCACCTGGGCCAGCTTGGCGCAGATCCTTAACGACCGAACACATTGAGTTCGATCTTTAGGGGAAAACAGGACCTAAATAGAATTTGTGTGCGAATTTATGACGAAGGCTTTATGTAGTTTATACCCTTAGTTGTTTCTCCTGTTCGAAGGATGTAACTCTTTCGGTGCTCTATTTGTGTGTTTAATTTATTTTTGTTCGCGATAATAGTTATATATTTTTATACCCTTGCAGGGTATTATAGTTTCAGTCAGAAGTTTGCAACGCAGTGAAGGAGACATCTCCGACCCTATAAAGTATATATATTCTTGATCAGCATCAACAGCCGAGTCGATCTAGCCATGTCCGTCTGTCGGTCTGTCCGTCTGTCTGTCTGTCTGTCTGTCTGTCTGTCTGTCCGTTTCTACGCAAACTAGTCCCTCAGTTTTAAAGCTATCTGAATGAAACTTTGCAGTTAGTCTTCTATATACTCTCACTCGTACATATGTCGGAACGGGCCGGATCGGACGACTATATCATATAGCTGCCATAGGAACGATCGGTAAATTTTTCGAAAAAAAATTATAACTTTGTCAGTTTTCAACACAATTCCACCAAATTTAATATTTGGCCATTAATTATTATTCTAAAATTTCGGTTTTAATTTCATGAAAATCAGACGTCTATATCATATAGCTGCCATAGGAACAATCAGGAAAATAATAAAAAAATCATAACTCCGCAGCTTCTTAACATATTTTCATCAAATTTGAGATTTGGCCACTTAATT